>JAAGEH010000380.1:511386-560999 GCA_011751065.1 Lasiurus cinereus
CTCCTTCTCCTTCTCCTTCTCCTTCTCCTTCTTCTTCTCCTCCTTCTCCTCCTTCTCCTCCTTCTCCTCCTTCTCCTCTTTCTCCTTCTCCTTCTCCTTCTCCTTCTTTCTTCTTCTCCTTCTTTCTCCTTCTTCTCCTTCTCCTTCTCCTTCTCCTTCTCCTTCTCCTTCTCCTTCTTCTTCTTCTTCTTCTTCTTCCTCTAATAGTACCTATCAGTATTTCATATAATACTGGTTTGGCGATGATGGATTCCTTTAGCTTTTTCTTATCTATGAAGCTCTTTCTCTGACCTTCAATTCTGAATGATAGCTTTGCTGGATAGAGTATTCTTGGTTGTAGGTTCTTGTTATTCATCACTTTGAATATTTCTTGCCACTTCCGTCTGGCCTGCATAGTTTCTGTTGAGAAATCAGCTGTCAATTGTATGGGTGCTCCCTTGTAGATAATTAACTGTTTTTCTCTTCCTGCTTTTTATATTCCTCTTTGTCTTTTGCTCTTGGTATTTTAATTGTGATGTGTCTTGGTGTGGTCCTCTTTGGATTTCTTTTATTTGGGGTTCTGTGTACTTCCTCGACTTGTAAGTCTATTTCAGCAGATGTGGGAAGTTTTCAGTCATTATTTCTTCAAATAGTTTTTCAGTATCTTCCTCTCTCTCTTCTTCTGGCACCCCCATAATTCTGATGTTGGTACACTTGAAGTTGTCCCAGAGGCTCCATACACTATCTTCACATTTTTGGATTCTTTTTGCTTTTTGCTTTTCCAGTTGAGTGTTTTCTGCTTTTTTGTAATTCTAATCTTTGACCTGATTCTTGCATTCCTCTAGTTTGCTGTTAGGTTTCTGTATCATATTTTTTATTTCAGTCAATGTATGTTTAATTTTTAGTTGGTCCTTTTTCATCTCCTCTTGGGTCTTGCTAAATTTATCCAACTTTTCTAGGAAATTCTTGAAAAACCTTATAACGGTGGTTTTGAACTCTATATCCAGTCGTTTGTTTTCCTGTATTTCTTTTGTTTGTAATCTGTACCTTTGTCTCCATATTTTCCTTATGCTGGGAGAACTTCTGTGCTGGAGTCAGCCTTATGATACAAGACTTGCAAAACTGCAAAAGCCTCTCTGTTGAGCTTGAATGAGGTGGAGTCTCAGGACTGAACAGACAGTCTTGGCTTCCAGTTAGCCCTGCCCTACGTGGCCCCTGGGTCTCAAGTGTCTCTGGGTAATCGTTGCAGCCCTCTCTGTGCACGCGCATTTCTCCAGACCTCTGACTTTCCAGTTCCCTTGCTCTCCAGGACCCATATGAGTTTGGGTCCCCACGGTCTCAACTGAAATGGGTTCATTGCAGTCAGAAGTGGAGTTCAGTGCAGTTGGGAGGCTCTGTCTCCCTCCTGCTAGTGAAAGCCAGTGGCACAATAAGCAGTCCATCCTCTGCGCACAGTGGAGTGCACACCCCCAGACCTCTGCCCTTTTGCGGCTCTCCTAAATTTCCATGCACTCCTCCCTTTTCACAACAGTCCAGACTTCCCCCATATGAGTCTCGCCTGGAACTGGGGTTCAGTGTAGTCGGATAAGGGGTTCAGTGCAGTCAGGAGTCTTCGTCTCCCTCCCACCAGAGGAAGACAGCCAGGCACTTTGCTGTCCGCTCTCTTCACACGCGTTTCTCCATACCTCAGCTTTTTGAAGGTCTTCTGAGTCTCTGTGAGCCCCTGTCTTTTCTTCTAATTGTAGAATTTCCACTCAGCCAGCTTTCCTATGGTTCTGGATGATGTCCATTCTGTCTTTTAGTTGTAGTTTCGAAATTGTTGTGCAAGGCAGCAGTTTAGGTGTTCACCTATGCCGCCATCTTCGTTTCTCTCCCAATTACTTATTGATTATCTGAAATTCTACTATAACTGATATATCATGGACTTCATCTGGCGACTCCAAGCCTACTAGTATGTCCAGCACTCCTGACTGTGTCCCCCATCCCCAGACAATCATATCCACACACCCCTTTGCCCAGGTGAGGTAGGCATGAGCACAGACCTGGATTCTGTTCAATGGCTGGGCCACCTAAGTATAGCTCAGCCTCATCTAGGAAGGCATCCTAACTGCTTAGGCCTCATCAGATGCAAGGCAATCCAGGGCTCCCATCTAGGAAAATATTAGAGATTTACCCCCCACCAGCTTAAGGACAAAGCCTAGGAATATCAGAGGACCCTGTAGTGCGATGTGACACACACAGAACCCGTCAGCATTAAAGGGATCTGGTGGTGGGGGGAGGTGTCTCTGTGCAGCTATGTGTTTCCCTATGATTGCCCTCTGGATGGTACCCATCCACATGTATGCCCTGGAGGCTCTGAGGCCCTGAACCTGAGTGGCCTCAGAGTTTTAGAGGACATTTGCTGCCAACTATGTGGTGCAGGCACCAATCATAGCCAGACCCTAGATGCCCTATCCTTCTAGTCCTGCCCCCCTGGATTTAGCTGCCAACAGGGTGAGTTTGGGGGCCTGGGCCTTGAGACAAGAATGAGCAGAGCCTGGTGAGGAGGGCAGATGCAGCAGGAAGAGAGGGACCTACCTGCAGAGCCCCAGGAGCATGCCAAGGAACGGTTGGATCAGCCACCTGATAGAAAAAGATTTAAGAATGTAGGGAGAACAGCAGAGAAGGAGGGTACAGAGCAGGTTGGTGCCACATCTGTCTGGGTGTGAGGGTTAAAGACCTGTGAATTATAGGCTATGTACCTACCATGCAAGTTAGTATTTGGAGCCAATAGCCCATGTCTTCTTGAAAATAGGACAACTGCTACCTAGTGGTCTGTACTGCTGGCTACAGCGCTCATGTCTGCTGAGATGGAAGTGCGCTCTGAGGATCAAGCTGGGGTGGAATAGGGTACAGAGCCTCTGATGTCCTCCCTACAATCCAGACTCTCCCCCTGTATTTTCTTTGCTGTTCCCCTACCCCTCACACCTTTCCCTCAACATGTTCATTCTTACTCTCACAGCTGCTTCTGTCCCCACCTCCACCGGAGTCCATGACTCAAAATTTCATTCCACTTCCCTGCAGGGACAGAGCAGTACTACAGCCAGTCATGCCCCATGGGGCACTATTGTCCTTCAGGAACTCACAGCCTTGCTGCAGAGTGCCTGCCATGCCCTGCTGGCACCTTCAGTTCCCAATCTGGCCAGAGTGGTTGCCTTCCCTGTGGGAACTCTGCTTTCTGTCCTTCTGGTGACTGTCACCCATTCCTATCTTCCCCAAGTAGGTAACTGCCCTTGTGTCCAGATACAGGGTCCCAGCATACCATCTCTCCTCGGCCCTGCAGCTTTGAGAGTCAGCTGGGTTGGGCTTTGGAGAAAGACCTCATTATTGAGAATAGTTGTTTACAATTGAGAGAATGGACTTTCCTGTGACTCCACTGTCCCAGTGTGTGTGTGTGTGTGTGTGTGTGTGTGTGTGTGTGTGTGTAGGTGTGTGTGACCTTTATTAAAAGATCACTCAATTGAGTATCCTATATTCACATGGGTCTGTTTGGGAATCTTGTTCTGTTCCACTGGTCTTTTATTCTGCCCTCATAAAAAGATCATCATGTCCTAATCACTTTAGCTTCAAAATAAATTTTAACATAGTAGTCTATGTCTTCCAACTTTGTTCTTTTTTTAAAGATTGTCTTGGCTATGTGTAACCCTTGAATTTCTATATATTCAGATCCACAAAAACATGTGCTGGAATTTCTATAGGATTTCATAGAAATAACAGATCCTTTCGGGGGGAAAAATGATATCTTTATCACATTGAGTCCTCTAATTCTTGAACATGGTTTAACTTTCTTCTTAGGTCCTTTTATTTTTTTAAGTAATGATTTTTGTTTTATTATATTTTCTAGGAATAGCCCTCATATATATCTCATTAGCTTTATTTTTAGATGTTTGATGTATTTTGATTTTATTATAAAAGTTATAAAGGATTTAAAATTTCATTTTCTAATGCTTTGTCTAAAATGTCTTTTTTAAGCTTTATTCTTGAAGCATATTTTAACTAAGCAGAAAATTTTAGCTTAACAGTTACTTTCTTACAGCATTTTAAAGACATATTTCCATTGCCTCTTGCTTGTATTATTTCTTTTGGGAAGTTTCATGTTTACTTTGGAGGTAAATGTCCTTTTTCTCTGGTGCTTTAAGCATTTGTCTTTGTTTTCCAGTAATACAACCAAAGTTTTCTGCCTGTACTTTTCATTTGTATTTATCCTATTTTAGTTTCTTTAGCACTTCCTGAATCTGTGGTTTGATGTTTCATCAATTTTGTGAGATTCTGTGCCATTATTTTTTAAAATACTTGTACCCTATTCTCTTTCTCCTTTCCTTTTTGGGCTTCCAATTACACACGTATTATATACTAGTACTAGAGGTCTGGTGCATGGATTTGTGCACTGGTAGGGCCCTCAGCCTGGCCTGTGGGGATCTGGCTGAAAACAGTCTGATTGGGGCCAATTGGGATGTCTGGTCTAATCCTCAATTGGGGCTGATTAGGGCCGGCCAGCCAGGAAAAAATCATGGGAGGTTGGCTGGCCATGGAGGGACCATGGAAGAGTTCCAGGTATGTCCAGCCTGTCTCAACCAGTCCTGATAAGCTGGACCCCAGCAGCAAGCTAACCTACCAATTGAAGCATCTTCCCCCTGGTGGTAAGTGCATGTTATAATGACTGGTTGAATGGTCAAATGAACTGTCGGACATTTAGCATATTAGGCTTTTATTGTATAAAATATTACCATGCACATGTCCCTCACACTGCACGAACCTTCAGGAATCTATTTTCTACATTTTTCATCTTTTATTTTTTTCTTTCTGAGATTAAATCTGGATATTTTTAAGGCCTATATTCCATTATATTAATTTTGTCTTCAGCTCCATAAAACCTATTAAATGTATCTATTGATATTTTATTTTTTTGCTATTGTGAACTTTTTAGTTTTAGAATTTCTTTTAGTCCTTTATAGTTCCCCATTCTCTGTTGATATTTCCCATCTTGTCATTTGATTTATCCAACAAACTAACCACAGTTTAAAGTGCATATCATATCTTATAACTCCAACATTTGGATCTCATAATAGCCTGCATCTATTATCTGGTTTTCCTCTTGATTTCTTGATAATTTTTGTGGGAATGTTTTGTATGCCTAGTCATTTTTTGTTATTGAATGCTGGACATTATGAATGAAAATTTTAGAGGACATTTGAAATTCTGGATGGCATTACTTCTTTCATAGAGGAATTACTTTCTGAAAAGCAGTTACAATGAAAACAAATCAGCTCAGTTCATCAGGGGTACAGAAAGTCAGATTTTGACAGAGATGATTTACTTACAATCAGTACTTACTAGGGGGTAGCCCTTCAATGGTCTGACTGAAAGCCTGTGCAGTTTCCCAGAGACCCTCCTTCTTGGTGGATCCAATTTTTGCCCTTATGGCCTTATGAAATTCCATATGTAGGACTGATCCCTCTGGATTTCCTTTCTATCCAATATATATATATATATATATATATATATATATATATATATATATATATATATTGTTTCTCTGGTTGTAACTTATCAGAAAATTGGCCTGAAATAAGTGAGTCTGTCATTGCCAGAGGTAGAAAAAAAGTCTTGTAAAAATATACACTTTTGTAAATAGCCTTTTCCACTTTGGGGATGAGATGGATAATTTTTTTAGTTAATTTATTTTAAAAGTAATCTCACAAATGCTAACCTCCAATTATTGTTAGTGCCACAAAGACACTTTGGGATATATTGATAGGTATAATAGAAAAAAAAGTGACAATATATAACAAATTGGCAGAAGTGTCAAGTGCCACCAAGAAGGAAATCTATATGATTCAAAATAGAAAGAAATTGCTTTTGCATGGCAAGATCAGGGAAACTTATGAAAAACGTTGTATTTAAGCAGGAATGAGGATGAGTAAAATCTTATTGGGTTGAGAAGTGGGAAGAAGATAGTTTTTAAATGGTGCTTTTTATATAGATCTGTGGCTAATTCCATAGTCATCAATGCCAGATCAACAGTTCAGACTTTTGTTCCAACTATTCTTTAGCAACAGAACACTTTTTCAAAGGAGTTCTCATTTAAGCAATTAATATAAAACACATAAAAGCAAAGTGGTACAGATTCAACCAAGGGGTGAGGTCCCATAAGTACTTCCACTTAGTCACTCCTATACCCAGAAAGTCCCCAATATACCTTTGTAGTACCACAGAGCTCCAAAAACCAAGTTTGAAGCCCAGTGCTCTGGACAGCAAGGAGACATGAAAGACTCCTAGATTGTGGTCGTACCCATGGTTTTGGAAGGAACTGGTCCAGATAAGCCAAAGAACATTCTAGAATACAGGACATTAGAGAGGGCTTGAACATCTAGAACCTGACTGGTGGGAAAATATTCTCTGTCACTTTAGTATTGAGTTAAGTCCCTTCCTTCTGCCAGTGGAAATAATTCTCTCTCTTATTAATGGTCCCTAAATTCTTCTGGGAAGTGAATATAACCATGTTAGAAAAAAAAGTCAACTTTCAATCAATTCATTCAAATAATTCTGCTTCAGTTCCACTGGTCACAATCCACTGGGTAGGAGTGGTCACCTGCACCAAAACTGACAATGGCTACATTTCACATGAATGGGATTTTTCCCCCATGAACAGATACAAATGCCATTGCAGCCAGAATTGCAATGGACCCTACTCCACTAGGATAGTGGTCAGCAAACCGTGGCTCACAAGCCACATGTGGCTCTTTGATCCCTTGAGTGTGGCTCTTCTACAAAATACCATGGCCTGGGCGGGTCTATTTCGAAGAAGTGGAGTTAGAAGTTTAAGTTTAAAAAATTTGGTTCTCAAAAGAAATTTCAATCATTGTGCTGTTGATATTTGGCTCTGTTGACCAAAGAGTTTGCCGACCACTGCACTAGAAGGTCCCAATCACACCTCTCTCTGAGCTCCCTCTCCCAGAAAAACATCTACATGGACTCTTTTGTCTCCCAAATAAAACTTGAACTTTCCCTTCCACTACTTTCCTCTCTGCTGAGGATCTCTGTTCTCCCAGTTCTTCCCCTTCAGTCCAGTCCATCTTTCAAATTTCTGGAGTGGCCTCTGTCTCTGCAGAGCTCTTGCTTCTTGTCCCCTGAAGATAGAGGTTTTTGCCCATCCTCCAGAACTGGCCCCATATATCATGAACAGGAACCACACCTTTCATAAGGCATCAAGTTTTTTCCTACTTCAATAGTTCTTAGCCCAGTCTACACCTTAAAACCCTCAAGGGACTTTTTAAAAGGTAAATGCTTTGCCTTACCTCAGAGATTTTTGCTTAATTAGTCTAAAGGAGACTTAGACATTAATGCTTTTTAAAAGCTTCCCAGATGAATCTAATGCAAAGTCAAAGTTGAGAATCACTGATTTAGAATATCTTATTCAATCCTCTCAAAGACCCTAAGGCCAGTGGTCAGGGGTGGAGAGTTGACTTATGTCTCTGGCTCACTGTCAGGCGCCTGTGTCCACGTTCCTTCCACTGCACATGTCAGGGCCTGAACAGGGTCTTCCGAAAGTTAGATGGATCCTGCATCTGCCAGGCAAGACACGAGTCCTACAATAAGAGGGGCCTGGAGAGTGATGAGAGCAATAGCAACAAGGGCTGTTAGCCCCAGATACCCACCACCCTGCAACTGCAGGAAGAAAGACCTGAGGGGAATGAGAACAGGTAGCATGTGTGGAGTCCTCTGTGTGCCAGGCACTTTTCCTGGGCTGTTTGGTTAATGTTCAATTCTTTGTGCCAAGAGTTCACGTCCTGACAAGACACAGGACCAGAGTCATGGTATTGTGCAGAATGGTGGAGTGATTAGGTCATTCACTATTTCCTGCTGTGTTCCAGTCTCTTGTTTGAATCAAGGAGCATTTTGTGGAAGTTTACAGCAGTTAGGGTGGCTCTGGGGGCCACAAGGTGAGCACCAGTGGGCAAATAGTGCCCCTGGAGCATGGTAAAACCAGGGGCTAGAGCACAGCACACAGCCCTGGTGGCAGCAGTCTCTGAGTTCTCCCATTACGGTCAGCTCTGCATCTGATTTCTTTTTAAATTGTACAATGTCTTTAGGGGGAGCCACCTTATCCAGCTAGCCATGTGGTACAGAAAACTCTGACATGCTGTGGTCTTTCTGACCTCTGAAGTGTCCTGCCCTTACAATTTTACTTCAAATCCAGTCTCACCAACACCTTCTACAGGAAGCCTTCCATGAATAGCCCCCACCTTCATTCCAGCTGATCCTTCCTCACTTCCTAGGAAGTGATGTTAGCTTTTGTGTATTATCTCCTCAAGGCAGCAGACTTGTCTTCTATTATGTATATTCTCTACCCTCACACCTAACCCTCATCTTAGCACATTGACTAGATGGCCTCTCAGAGGAGCCTGGTTCCCCAGAGGCCCTGCCCCTGTGTCCAGATGTTCTCCGATGCTGAGCCAGCCCCCCCACCAGACTCTCCTCCGGGACCTATTGTAGGTGGCCGAGCGCTACTCACCTGGAGATAATTCGCCTGGCTGCCCCTGGCAAGTATCTGTCCCCCCAGCAGCACTATTGCTCCTTCTCTGTCACCTGCTGGAAGGAGAGCTCAGTGGTGAACTCCCCACTGACAAAAAGCCACTGAGGACAGAATGAAGTCACCATCTCCAGACAGGTCCTAACCATCCTCAGAGGCCCATACAGTGGGTGTTGGTAGGACCCCAAGCTGAGTGCAAGCTCCTTCCAAAAGCTGCCCGTGGCAGCATACCCAAGAGGGGAGCCAGGCAAACCAGCAGCCAGGTCTGCTGCATGGAGGAACAGTGAGGTCCACACCGTGGGCCTTGAGTCAGCTGCCAGAAACAGATCTTGACTAGATGCCAAACCCAGGGGACCCTGATTTTGTCCTAAGTCCAGCTGACTGTTGGCCTGGACAGAATAGCCTAACAAGCAGGGAAGGGGTGGACTTGCTGTGTCAGGAAGTCTGCTAAATAAACAGGACTGTTCCAGGCTGAACAGTTCTCTGTCCTCACTCTTGACTCAGCAGGATGCCCAGAGCAAAAATGTTGGGCCTCTCAACCAGGCCAGGCCCTCTGTCCCAGGCATGGCCCCCATTCTGGGACATGCCTACTGGCACAGAAGCAGAGGCAAGAAAGGACATGGTAACAAATCATTTGTGGACCTTCATTACAAGTGCAGCCACTAATTAGGAAGATTTGAGAGCTCGGTCTTGGAGGCAGGGGGGCATCTAAGCTGGCTGAAGGCATCAGGTAGAGGGAAGCTCTCCCCCCTTTCTACTTCTATAGCTGCCAGTGCTGGGAATTTCTCAGCAGAAGAGCTCTGTGACACCCATTGTCTGGCCAGGGTCCCCAAGCTTTCCCTGGCCTTGGACCCCCACAGAGAGCTGGTCCTCAGCATAAAGGATGAGGCTGGGAATATCACCCAAAGGGTGAGCCCAGTTCCAAGAAAGGATAGCTAGGAGGGTAGATTTGTTTTCTGGGGACAGGAGAGATAAAGCCAGGTATCAGAAAGGAAGGCCCACGTGATAACTGGTTTTCCCTGCCTAGTATACTATTATCTGTGTAAATTTCCATTCTATGGGCTGGAGGAAGGACAGGAAGGAAGATGGAAGTGCCATTCATGTCAATGTTAACCATCCAGTTTGATGCCAAAAGGGACCTTAGAAAGCGTCAACTCAGGAATATAAAACCATTCATCATAGTCACAGAAATTGTGAGCTTCTAGTTCAAGCCCAGACCTCCAGCCAAAAAACAGAGCCATCTCTTGGCCACCTCAGTGTTGTCTGTGGCTGTCTTCAGGGCCTCAAAGTTATATAGAGATGGGAGTGGGAGAGAGCTAGAGCCTGTTAGTTGGCTCACCCTGTTTTTCTGTCAGAAGGTTCTGGGTAGCTGTGTCTGCTTGTTACTAAAGAACAGAAACTAGACATCAACAAATCAACAAACGACAAGTGTTGGTGAGGATGTGGAGAAAAAGGAACCTTGTGCACTGTTGGTGGGAATGCAGACTGGTGCAGTCACTGTGGAGAACAGCATCGAGTTTTCTTTTTTTTTTTCTTTTTTAATATATATTTTTTAATTAAATCTTTATTATTCAGATTATTACATTTGTTTCTCTTTTTTCCCCTCCATAGCATCCCTCTACCCAGCTCCCACCCCTCCCTCTGCCCTTAGCTCCCTCCCATTGATCTCATCCATAGGTGTATGATTTTTGTCCAGTCCCTCCCTATACACCCCTCACCCCTTCCCCACTGAGAATTATCAGTCCACTCCCTTTCTGTGGTCCTGATTCTATTATATTCACCAGTTTATTCTGTTGATCAAATTTTTAATTCACTTAATTTTTAGATTCACTTGTTGATAGATATGTATTTGTTGTTCATAATTTTTTGGCTTTTACCTTTTTCTTCTTCCTCTTCTAAAAGAGTGCCTTTCAGCATTTCATATAATTCTGGTTTGGAGTTGATGAACTCCTTTAGCTTTTTCTTATCTGTGAAGCTCTTTATCTGCCCTTCAATTCTGAATGTTAGTTTTGCTGGATAGATTATTCTTGGTTGTAGGTTCTTGCTATTCATCACGTTGAATATTTCTTGCCACTCCCGTATGGCCTGCATCGTTTCTGTTGAGAAATCAGCTGACAGTCGTATGGGTGCTCCCTTGTAGGTAATAAAGTGTTTTTCTCTTGCTGCTTTTAATATTCTCTCTTTGTCTTTTGCTCTTGGTATTTTAATTATGATGTGTCTTGGTGTGGTCCTCTTTGGATTCCTTTTATATGGGGTTCTGTGTTCTTCCTGGACTTGTAAGTCTATTTCTTTTACCAGATGTGGGAAGTTTTCAGTCATTATTTCTTTAAATAGGTTTTCAGTATCTTGCTCTCTCTCTTCTTCTGGCACCCCCACAATTCTGATGTTGGTACGCTTAAAGCTGTCCCAGAGTCTCCTTACATTATGTTCACATTTTTGGATTCTTTTCTCTTCTTGCTTTTCCAGTTGAATATTGTCTGCTTCTTTATATTTCAAATTTTTTACTTGATTCTTGCCTTTCTCTAGTCTGCTGTTAGGACCCTGTATAATATTTTTTATTTCAGTCAGTGTATGTTTAATTTCTATTTGGTCCTTTTTCATCTCCTCTTGGGTCTCACTAAATTTATCCATCTTTTCTAGCATATTCTTGAAAAACCTTATAAGCGTGGTTTTGAACTCTATATCCAGTCGTTTTTTTTCCTCCATTTCTTTTGTTTGTGATCCCTTCCCTTGTCTCGGCATTTTCCCTATGCTGGGGAAACTTCTGTGTTGGATTCAGCCTTATGATAGCAGACACAAAGCCGCAGAAGCCTCTGTTGAGCTTGGGAGGGGTGGAGTCTCATGGCTTAAGGGACCGCCTTGCCTTCCAGTCTGCCCCACCCTCCACGGCCCCTGAGTCTCATGTGACTGCGTAATGGCTGGAGCGGTCCTTGTGCGCGCCCGCGGTGCCTCTAACCGCTGCCTTTCCAGCTCCCCTGCGCACCAGGACCACACGAGTCTAGGTCTCCAGGGTTTTGCCCGAAACAGGGGCCCAGTGGACTCAGAAGTGGCACAGTTGGGAGGGTCTGTCTCCCGCCCAGTCGCAAAAGCCAGCGGCACAATCAGCAGTCTGTCCTCTGCGCAGCACCGTGCGAGACCGGACCTGATCTTCTGCAACTCCCCTAAATTTCCGTGAACCTCTCCCTTTTCACAGTCCAAACTCCCCCCTATGAGTTTGGGCTGGATCTGGGGTTTAGTGTCGTAGGATAAGGGGTTCAATGCCCTTGGGAGTCTCCGTTTCCCTCCCGCCAGAGAAAGCCAGCCAGGTACTCTGGCACCCGCTCTCTCAGCACGCGCGTCTCCGTACCACAGCTTTTTGCAGCTCCTCTGGGTCTCTGTGAGCCCCTCTCTTTCCTTCTAGTTGTAGAACTTCAACTCAGCCAGCTTTCCTGTGGTTCTGGATGATGTCTGTTCTGTCTTTTAGTTGTAGTTTTGAAATTGTTGTGCGAGGCAGCAGTGTAGGTGTTTACCTATGCCGCCATCTTCTCGAGTTTTCTTAAAAAACTAAAAATAGATCTCCTATTTGACCCAGCAATCCCCCTCTTAGGAATTTATCCTAAGAAATTACAAACACCAATCAGAAAGGATTTATGCACCCCTATGCTCATAGCAGCACAATTTACAATAGCTACAATTTGGAAACAGCCTAGGTGCCCTTCAGCAGATGAGTGGATCAGAAAACTATGGTACATCTACACAATGGAATTCTATGCTGCCATTAAAAAGAAGGAACTCTTACTATTTGCAGCAACCTGGATGGACCTGGAAAGTCTTATGCTTAGTGAAATAAGCCAATCAATGAAGGAGAAGCACCACATGCTCTCCCTCATTTGTGGATAATAAAGAACATTGTAAACTGAAGAACAAAAGGATAGATACAGAGGCAGTAAAGCATCAAACAGACTGTGATATTATAGCAGGAAGATTAAGGAGAGATGGGGTAGATAAGAGATCAATCAAAGGACTTGTATGCATGCATATAAGCATAACCAATGAACATAGACACTAGGGGTTGGGGTATGCCTGGGAGGGAGGGGGGGCAATGGGGAGATATGTATACATGTAACACAATAAAAAAAATAAAATACAAAAATAAATAAATAAATAAATAAATAAATAAATAAATAAAAATTCTGTGAATTAAAAATCTGATGAACAGAATAAACTGGTGAATATAATAGAATTAGGAGCATAGAAAGGGAGTAAACTGACAATTCTCAGGGGGAAAGGGATGAAGGGAGTGCAGGGAGAGACTGGACAATGATCATACACCTATGGATAAGGACAATGCAGGGGGAGGTAAGGGTAGAGGGAGGGGTGGGAGCTGGATGGAGAGGAGCTATGGGGGGGAAGAGAAACAAATATAATAATCTGTACAATAAAGATTTATTAAATAAAAAAAATCAGCAAGAGAAAAACAATTACCTCCAAGGGAACTCCCATACGACTGTCAGCTGATTTCTCAACAGAAACTATGCAGGCCAGATGGGAGTGGTAAGAAATATTCAAAATGATGAATAGCAAGAACCTACAACCAAGATTACTCTACCCAGCAAAGCTGTCATTCAGAATTGAATGTCAGAGAAAGAGCTTCACAGATAAGAAAAAACTAAAGGAGTTCATCAACACCAAACCAGTATTATATGAAATGCTGAAAGGTACTCTTTAAGAAGAGGAAGGAGAATAAAAAGGTAAAGATCAAAATTATGAACAACAAATACATATCCATCAACAAGTGAATATAAAAATCAAGTGATTCAAAAATCTTATGAACAGAATAAACTGGTGAATATAATAGAATCAGAGGCATAGAAAGGGAGTGGACTGACAATCTTCAGGGGGAAAGGGGTGTAGGGCGTGCAGGAAGAGTCTGGACAAAAAGCATACACCTATGGATGAGGACAGTAGGGGGCAGGATAGGACAGAGGGTGGGGTGGAAACGGAGTGGAGGGGAGCTATGAGGGGAAAAAAAGAGGAACAACTGTAGTAATCTGAACAATAAAGATTAAAAAAAACCAAAAACTACTGAAACTGGTTTTGCTCAGTGGATAGAGTGTCGGCCTACGGACTGAGGGGTCCCAGGTTTGATTCCAGTCAAGGGCATGTGCTTTGGTTGTGGGCATATCCCCAGTGGGGTGGGGAGGGGCGTGCAGAAGGCAGCTAATCGATGTTTCTCTCTCATCGATATTTCTCTCTTTCCCTCTCCCTTCCTCTCTGTAAAAAATCAATTTAAAAAAATACAAAAACAAAAGGGCCTATAGGTTTTACCTCTAGCACAGTAACCCAGCCTCAATTTTGACTGGTCGGTGGCCATGCAATGAATCCCCCAAATATCATCCCTCCTAGACATTGCCATTGCATCCCCATTAGGGACTCCTTTCTCCTATCCCCCACAACACCCCCACCACACTCCAAGCTAGTCTGTGCTTTTCCTGCCTTTTCCACTGGACACGGAAAAACAAAAGTGTGTCTCGGTAAGGAACAGTTGGGCTGGCACTCAACACCATAGCAATCACCTTGCCAGCTCCTGTCCTTCATGTCTTCTCTGGCAGAGCTGGCCTGGCACACAGTGGGAGACAAGATACCAGTGGCAGTGTCACCAGCACACCAGCATGTAAAGTTTGGTGCCTGAATAAAGGTGTTGACTACTCATCAATGATTGTACCAGAGTTGTCTTCATGTGGCCTTTTGTGGGAATTGCAGCTTCCCTGGGATTTTGACCTAGACAGCAAGAAAGACAGATGTGCCAGCTGGCCAACTGGCCCACCATATCAGCTTACCTCTGCAAAAAGGCACATGCAACTAAGCAGCCTCTGGGTTTTCACCACCCTCCTGACATATCTGACTTTTAGCCCTAGTAAAGAAAACTGTTGAAAACACATGCCCTCAAATTTCAACTGCATATTCAAGAGCCACCTTGCAATGACCCTCACTCAGAGTATATTTCCTATGATAAGAACTTTTGAATTTTTCAGCTACCTTAAGAATAGAGGCTCTAATAGTGCCTTTAAACTCGTATTGCCCAAGATTTGATAGGTCAGCCTATGTTAATATAGTAGGGTGTGTTAATAAGTCCATATAAATGGAAGTGGACTTTTGCTAATCATAGACAAATAAGGCTTTTTTAAGTCAAGAAAAAGGGAAGCTTGATCAAATAACATACTTGGTGACTGTGTACACATGACAAATGGGTACAGTTCAGGTCCTCCAGAATTCAGAGAGAAGACCATAACATGAGTTCAGGAGAGTGCTGCTGCTTTTAGTTGGGGGAAAAAGAAAAGAAAAAGGGAACACTGGTTCTGCCAGGACAAAGGTGGCTTTAATGTGTAGAGAGCTAATCATTGTACTTGTCTTTAATTTTAGTCAATTCATACAAACCTTGTGCTCCAAAATTTCTTGTTTCTTATAGCCTATGTATGGCTAAAATGACCCAGCTGATTCTCTGTCACACAATCTGGAAAACCAGGCAAAAACAAAGGTCACTGTATCATGAGAGATATTCCACCCCAAGCCCTTTGAAACCTGCTGGTCATCACTGATAAACCAATAATCAAATTTGATCAACCAAGAGATGGTTAAACATAATTTACATTTGACCAAGATCAGAGCCACCTTGAAGTGGCTCCCAAAGAACAAAATGCTGGAGGAGGAAGAGACACTATCAGAATGGTCAGGCCCTTATCAGTACATTAAGCCCCACACATGCTTTATGCCTCTGTCAAACCACTGATGTATAGGCTGCCTCAGGCTGCTCAAGGTATTCAATAAACATGGCAAAATGTTTGGTGGCCCTCCAACTAACCGGTAAGTTGTTCTAAGATTTTCTATCATTATCCTTGCTGTCAATATATTCCATTCCAAACAGTGCTACTAAAAGTGTTATCCATGCAGTTTGCTGCTAGTTTACAACAGAATTACAATAATAAAGGGTAAGATTTTAAAAACTGTTCTAGCAATCTGACAGAGTAATTTTTATATCTGTTGAATTTAATGTATTTTCTAGTAATTTACTTTATTATACTTTACTAAGGCATCAGGCTGTGATGGGATGAAAAAAAATGTTAAACATTTCATCACAAACAGTTTAAAAAGTGCCTATAAAAAATGAATGTGACTATGACAGATTTTTGCTGAATCTCTGGTGATCCCCAGTATCTGCAAGACAGATCATAGTTCATTAACGTTGTATATTCAGGCTCCTTGATCTCGACTCTAACTTGTCCTCTAAAGCAGAGCTTCCCAACTACAGTGGTACCTAGAGATACGAGTGCCCTAACATACGGGATTTTTGAGATACGAGCCCTCGAGCAAGCAATTTTTTGCTTTGAAACACGAGCAACATTTGAGATACGAGTAATCGCGCGGATCAGCCGGCTGCACACGACCCACCAGTTTATCGCAACTCGAGCATCTCATAGTTTCCCACGCCTCAGTCAGTGTGCTTGTTTACCACGTTGTCGAAGCATCTTTTGTGCATTTACATACTTTATCACATTTCTTTTTATAACCATGGGTCTTAAGAAAGTGAGTGGAAAGGTCAGTGCTCAGAAGAATTAAAGCATGAAATCATAGAAAAATATGAGCAAGGTGTGCGAATGGCTGACTTGGTGAGGCAATATGGGCGTAGTACTTCAACGATATGCACTGTGCTTATACAGAAGGAGTCGATAAAGGGTATAACGCCAGCTAAGGGTGTTACAATAATTTCTAAGCTCCGTAGCTCTCTCCATGAAAAGATGGAGAATCTACTGATGGTGTGGGTGACGGAGAAGCAGCTTAAAGGAGCTACATTAACACAGGGCATCATATGCGAGAAGGCGGGAGCGATTTACGGTGATTTGCTGGAGCAGACCCCGTGCACTTCCACGGACGAAGCATCGAAAGACTCATTTAAAGCCAGTAGAGGCTGGTTTGATAACTTCAGGAAAAGGTCCGGCATTCACTCCATCGTCAGGCATGATGAGGCAGCAAGTCTGGATGTGAAGGCATCTGAGGATTACCTCAAAACTTTTTCCAAACTGATAGAAGCCAAAGGATATATCCCCCAGCAAGTCTTCAACTGTGACAAGACAGGCTTTTCTGGAAGAAGATGCCGAATAGGACTTATATAACGGTGGAGGAGAAGGCGATGCCAAGCCACAAACCCATGAAGGATAGGCTAACTCTCGCACTGTGCGCCAACGCGAGTGGCGACTGCAAGATCAAGCCTCTGCTCTTATACCATTCGGAAAACCCCAGAGTCTTTAAGTCACATAAGATTTTAAAAGATAAACTGCAAGTTATGTGGAGGGCAAACCCGAAGGCATGGGTCACCAGGCAGTTCTTTGTGGAGTGGGTAAACCTGGTTTTCGGCCCTTCTGTTAAGAAATATCTACAGGAAAACAACCTAACCATGCAAGCCCTCCTCGTTCTCGACAATTCTCCTGCTCACCCACCGAACCTCGAAGAGTTCAAGTTTATAAAGGTTGTCTACCTACCTCCCAACACCACTCCTATCCTGCAGCCCATGGATCAGAAGGTGATTTCTAATTTTAAAAAGCTGTACATCAAGCACCTGTTCCGGTGCTGCTTTGAGGTGATGGAGAACACAAACCTCACCCTTCGAGAGTTCTGGAAGAACCACTTTAACATTGTGATATGCCTCAGAATTATTGATCAGGCCTGGCTGGGTGTTACAACGATGACTTTGACCTCTGCATGGAAGAAGCTGTGGCCTGAGGCCGTAGCCGAAAGGACCTGCGAGGGATTCGAACCCGAGGTGCCAGTGGAGGAGGAGATAGTGTCTCTGGGAAAATCCATGGGCCTGGAGGTGGATAAGAGAGACGTGAATGAGCTCGTCGAGGAGCACTCTCTGGAGGAGTTTACAAGAGTTGCAATCTCAGCAACATGTGGAGGTTCTCCAAGAAATTGGTTTCGAGGAGGAGCCAGAGGTGGAGGAGATCTCTACAAGTGAGATTTGTAGATCTAATGAAACATTTCATTAATCAGGCAGCATCCCATATAGAAGCTAGAAGAACACTTTGATGAATTGTACAAAATGGAAAGTTTTTATAGGTCTAAAGAGAGTGGGACTAAGGAGTTAACAATGTTTATTATGGATTATTTTAGCAAAGGACTGACCAGGGAATTCCAGACTCATTGTTTTAAAATTCCACTCCTGTGAAGGGCTGAAACTGCAATCAGGTTAGATATTGAGTCTCAGTGGGGCTTAGCATAGTGGCCATTTTGGGTCTATTGTTTCTGTTTAACAACCAGCAGCCTAGTCCATTTAATCAAGCAAATTTATACATTTTGTTTTCTGTGTCATAACATGGGAAAGATTGAGAAGCTCCAAGGTCTAAAGCTATATCCCACTACATATATACAAAATTTTATGTTTCAATGACAATGAAAAGTGTGCTTTCCCACTCATACCCAAATTTGTTATTTCCTACCCAGACATCTTCCCTGAACTCCAAACACAATACATATTCGACATATCCATTTGGATATCTAGAAGACATCTGATACATAAAATGTCTAAAACTGAACACTTATTAACCTTCCATAATACATCTTGGCAACTCCATCTTTCCTTTTCATAGCCATTTTTAAACACTTACTTAGCAAATCCTGTCAGTCTGGCTTCAACTACTTCTCATCACTTCTACCTTATCCCCTGTATTCCTTAAATAGTGAGGCTAATTTTAAGTCAAAACTATTCCTTGATCCAGGGGCTGCATAATGAATATTATGCTAGCAGGCATGAAAATGTTAATCTCATTAGAAATCTCTATCAAAGCTCTTGAGTGATCAGGTCCCTTGACAATGATATAATATTTTTGAAGAAGTCTTTTTTTTTTCCCTCTGAGATCTCAATAGTCTGCTTAAAATATTTAGTTTGTAAACAATGTGTTGTCATCCAGGCCTTTAAAAAAATAGAGAGCACAGGCAGAGAAGATTTTGCACAATTCTTATGGGCTCTAAGATGGTCAGAATGGAAGCACTGAATTCAATTTAAAAGTCACCAGCTGCATTAACCCTTGGCAGGAGAGTTAGCCTGCACTTTGAGCTTTGAAGCCAGACAATGATTTCACCTCTTTAACTATCAATATCCTAGATGGCATCTTCTCACAATATAAGGAAATCTGCTGGAACTGTAATCACCTTCATTATTTTAGCTACATTGAAAATCTATTGTTGAGTGTAACTACTTTCCTTAATTATCTTCATTATATCTTCTAGGCAACTAGCTGCAGCTCCTACATATGTACTTCTGCGTCATCTTGAACTTTTCTGTTATGGAGACTGTGTCTTTTTGCAACCTCATGATCCAATCTCTGGTGGCTTCAAGCTTTTTTTGTGCAGCTTCCTCACCTCTCTCAATCTTTGCAGGCCTTTTTGCTTTATCATTCATGTGTTCACTGGAGTAGCACTTTTTAATTTCCTTCAAGAACTTTTTCCTTTGCATTTACAACTTGGCTATTTGGTGTGAAAGGCCTACCTTTCCGACTATCTTGGCTTTCAACATTCCTCACAAAGCTTAACAATTTATAGCTTTTGATTTAAAGTTAGAGATACCCAACTCTTCCCTTAACTTAAAAACTTACAGGCCATTACAGGGTTATCAATTGGTTTAATTTCAATACTGTTGAAGGCCTAAAGAAAGGAAGAGAGACAGAGGAATGGTTGGTTGGTGGAGCAGCCAGAACACAGATATTTATTAGTTGTTTGTGTTCCTATGTGGGTGTGATTTGTGGTGGCCCCAAAAAATAACAATATTAATACTGGAGATAACTGATAACACATCATCATAAAAATAATGAAAAAATTTGAAATACTGCAAGATTTACTAAAATATGACACTGAGATACCAGATCAGCAAATGCTTCTGGGAAAGAGGCACTAGTATATTTGCTCAATGCAGGGTTTCTACAAATTTTTAATTTGTAAACAAACAAACAAATGAACAAAAACACAACACAGTATCTGCAGAGACCAATAAAGCAAACCGCAATAAAATGAGGTTTATGCCTTTATTTATAAAAATTAATAACAGAAAAGTACATGAACACATATAACATGGATTAGGTATATCTAAAAAGGCTTTCATGAAGAGCTCAAAATTGAAGAATGAGTATGGAAGGGATGTGTGCACATTAAATTTTTCAGCAAGAGAAAACAGCACATGCAAGGAATGAGAAGTGCCCATTAGGCTGGAACACAGAAAGTAAGAACAGTGATAAACGAGGTTGAACCAAAACATAGAAGTTACCATCAACCAGGGCCTTAAATATCATGTTATGGTTTTTGGACTTTATCCTGACAGCAGTGGAAAGCTTTGGAAGGTTTTTCACATGATTATGAAAGGAAATGAACTCCCCTCCGTTTTGTCCTATAGGGCTGGGACCCCTGCCTAAACCCCCTCCCTTTTCTGGGAGTGGCCACAGGTGTGCCAGCAATGTCCTAGCTTCCCTGACCACCACCCAAATGGACCAATGAAGCTCCAGGAACACAGTGAGGGTCCTAATAAGGCTAAACCACAGAAAGACCCTAATTCAAGTGACCAATCTCTGTAACCCTTGTCACTTTCTTAAGCCCTCCCAATTATCCTACCCCATAAAACTCATTGTTCCCACCCGGCTCGCTCTCTTGCCTCACTGCTGTGCCAGAAAGAGGTTGAGAGCCAAACCCGGGTTTGAATAAAGAATCTTTGCTTTTGCATTGGAAAAGGCTCCTTAGTGGTGGATTATTGGGGACCCCGAACTCTGGGCATAACATTTGGGGGCTTGTCCGGGATTCCCAATACCCATGAGGGACCCCGATCTGGAGAGTCTGTCTGACCGCAGTAAGTGTCTGCATGTTGTCTGTTTCTGTTCTGTGTGTGAGCTCGCTTCTGAAGTCTGTAGTGCCCGAAACGGTCTAGGTGGACGCACTAGTGGATCTCGGGGGTGTGGGGGGGTCAGAGGACACTCTGATTCCTCACAAGGGACGTGGAATCCCCTCACAGAGGGACGTGGAATCCCCTCAAACCCCTGGGACGAAGTGGGTCGCTCCTATGGGTTAGCGCACAGCCATCGTCCAGTGATCAGTTTTGTTTCTGCGGGATTGGAAGGCTGCTTTGGGTGTTTTTATCTGTTTGATCAGTTTTGTTTCCGTGGAGTTGGAAGACTTTCTTGGGGCCCTTTGTTTGGGTCTGTGTTTCTCTGTTTTATTCTGTGGACATTGGTTGATAATTATCTCTTTCTATTTCACTTGATTTGGGATGAACCTGCTGTGACAAAGTGCAAAAGTCTTTAGCAGCTGCTGGAATTCTTTTTCTGAGGTTTTGCTCTCTGTCAGAGAGGGAGTCAGCCCATTTAGCTAATAAAAATTTCTCTCTAATTTTGTATAAGTAATGGTTTCATTTTGTTCTGATTTGTGAATTTGCTATATTAAATTTTAAAGTCCTAGGCATGAATTTGTGACATTTCAAAGAACAAAGAATTTTTATTTATGGTTTTCTTATTTCTTTTGGTGGTTGGAGACTTCCAGGGACAGGGCTTATGGCTCTGCAGGGCAGAAAGACTGCAGGCCCTGTCCCTGCCTGTGACATCATAGTCTAATGTGAGCCATCTAAGGCTGAACTAAGGCTGGAGTTATTAATGTGCTATTTTATTTTAGCATCTGTAACTGGATTAAAGATCTTTTCTTTCAGGTGGCCATCCAGGCTTCCAGTTCACAAGAAATCTCCCTACACACCCTTATCTTTCCAGGCTGACTAAGAGTCATTTTTCTCTCCAGGTTGGACCTCAGGCTTTGAAAGGGAGCACTACTACAGCGGTCGTCTATAGTTTTCTTTGAAACTCCCACTTTTCTGTTTCTCCCCTCTGTAGAAATTGTCTTCCTCAGACTCACAATAGAAAAGGGAAACAAGCAACTGGACTGGGGAACGGGAGGGAGGATGTTGGCAGTTAATCATGAAGCAGGGAGAGATAGGTTTT
This sequence comes from Lasiurus cinereus, assembly GCA_011751065.1. Lineage (NCBI taxonomy): Eukaryota > Metazoa > Chordata > Mammalia > Chiroptera > Vespertilionidae > Lasiurus > Lasiurus cinereus. The sequence goes on from JAAGEH010000380.1 coordinate 532,939, forward strand.
TATTGATTTTGCTGACTATAACCTCTCTGCAGGCGTCCTTGTTTTTTATTTTTTGCTTATCTGAACTGTGCTACTACAAAACACAATGGATCTTCTTCTGTTTCATTTTCTTCTTTTTAACCCTTTTAATACACATAAAGGAAATCTCATTGCCCAATCTGGCAGGGTGGGGTTACTGGATACTTCCTGAGCAGTGGTGGAATATCCAGCAAAGGAACTTTAAGCTCAGAAATTCTGGCTGTTTACTTGTTAGGAATCATAAAGGATTAAGGTTTCAAAGAATAAGGAATATTGAGTAGAAAGTCTGAGACATGGTTATGCATTTTTAAAGGACATAGAAAAAAGGTTTAAAAGCTAATTTGGAAGTGAAAATGTAATAAAGGATTGTGTATGTAATAAGAAAGAGGAGAAATGTTGTAAGGAAATCAAATAATACAGGCCAGTAAGCCAGGAAGAGTAAATAATTTGCATTTTGCCTCCCTAAACAGGGTAGTTATGCCAAAGTACTTATAGAGGGACTGCAGTATCATGTTTTAAAGATCCCTATCTGAACCCTGAACACTTGAAGCTAATAAGAGTGCCATGGAGAAAGCCTGGTATCCTGCTTGCAAGCCCTGAAAATGGCTGGCGCTGAAGTGTCAGGCACATACCCTACCATCACTGGTGGTTGGTCAGAGTACAGGGGGGAGGGGAATCAGCCCCATCACTACTGGCCTTTCGCCACTATTGATCTCTATAATTGGAAAGCTCAGAATCCTAAGTTTTCTGAGAAGCCGGAGGGCTTACCGATTTGTTAGATTCTGTTCTTTTCACCCATCAGCTCACCTGTCAGCAGCTTTTGCACGTCCTATTCACCACCGAGGAGAGGGAGAGAATCCTCAATGAGGCCTGGAAGCTAGTCCCCAACCAGGCTCGATAGACACCTCCTTTCCCTGACTAGACCTGAATGGGACTTCAACACGGCAGAAGGTAAGGAGAGGCTCCGGGTCTACCACCAGATTCTAATGGGGGGTCTCCACATGGCTGCTAGAAAGCCTACCAATTTGACCAATTTGACATACAGCAGGAAAGGGATGAGTCTCTAGCTGCTTTCTTAGAACAGATCATGGAGGCATATCACACTTACACCCCCATAGACCCAGAAGCCTCTGAGAATAAGGCAGCTGTAGTCATGAGTTTTATAAACCAGTCAGCTGCAGACATCAGAAAGAAACTGCAGAAAATAGATTTGGAGAAAAGAGTCTTTGGGACTTGCTGGAAGTGACCGAGAAAGTGTACAATAACCGGGAGTCCCCTTAAGATAGGCAAGCCCACGCCATGGCGGCTGCCAGTGACAAGCAGACCTGAAACCTGGCCAAGATTCTGCTAGCCACCAGCACAGAATCCCCCGAGGAGCGGACCCGCCGCCTTCGCCAGCCTGCAGATGACCAAGAAGAAGGTAAGGGGGCCGTCAGGGGCGGAAAAAAGGAGCTGCAGCGGAATCAGTGTATTTATTGCAAGGAGATAGGGCATTGGGCCCAAGAATATCCAAAGAAGGCCGGTGGGAAGGGAGGCAAGACTGACTGATTGAGTCTTAGAGCTGGAAGAACTGAGCTATTAGGGGTGTTGGAGTTCGGACCCCCTCCCCGAGCCCAGGGTAACTCTTAGAATGGAGGAGACCCCTGTTTACTTCCTTGTTGACACTGGAGCACAACATTCAGTCCTCCGCACACCACAGGGGGAGCTAGCCAACAAGAAATCCTGGGTGCAAGGGGCAACTGGCATGGGTCAGTATTCATGGACTACCCGAAGAACAGTAGATCTAGGAACGGGCCGGGTATCCCATTCATTTATGGTAATACCGGAATGCCCCTACCCCCTACTAGGATGAGACTTGCTAACCAAGATTGGAGCCCAAATAGCTTTCAGACAAGGGGGGCCCCAGGTCATCGATGGTAAAGGCCACACCATGCAAGTTCTGACTCTGAGACTGGAGGATGAGTATCCTCTCCACCAGGGGCGCCCCCAATAGAAAGCACTGTGGACAGGTGGCTACAAAAATTCCCCACAGCTTGGGCAGAGATGGGGGGAGTTGGATTAGCTGCTCACAGGGCCCCAATCCTGGTGGAGCTAAAGCCTGGAGAAGGCCCAACAAGAGTCAAGCAGTATCCTATGTCCCAGGAGGCCCGGAAAGGAATCCCGCCTCACATCAGGAGACTGAGAAGTCTAGGGGTACTAGTCCCATGTCAATCTGCTTGGAACAGCCCCTCTTCTCCCAGTCAGAAAGCCTCACACCAATGACTATCGACTGGTGCAGGACCTCCGGGAAGTAAATAAGAGAGCCATGGATATACATCCAACTGTTCCTAACCCATACACTCTCCTAAGTTCCTTGACACCCTCTAGAGTCTGGTATACTGTATTAGACTTGAAGGATGCCTTCTTCAGCCTGCTATTAGCCTCTCAAAGCCAACCCCTGTTTGCCTTTGAATGGCACGACCCGGAGGAGGAATACAGTGGACAACTAACCTGTATGCAACTGCCCCAAGGGTTTAAGAATTCATCTACCTTCTTCCATGAGGCACTGCATGAAGACCTCGGTGAGTACAGAAGAGAGCACTCCACTCTCACCCCCCTTCAGTACATAGATGACATCTTGATTGCTGCCGATACCGCCAAAGACTGCGAGCAGGGGACTAGAGACCTGTTGGCCACCCTGGGGACCTTAGGGTATCGGGCCTCCGAAAAGAAAGCTCAAATATGCCAAGAGAGGGTGAGTTACCTGGGATACATCCTGGAGGGTGGACATCGGTGGTTATCAGATGCTAGAAAAGAAACTGTCCTGAAGATCCCTGCCCCCACCCTCCCCCACCCCCGAAGAGAAGTAAGGGAGTTCCTAGGGTCGGCTGGCTATTGCTGCCTCTGGATTCTGACAAACTGACCCTAGGACAGGAGATCTGGATTACAACCCCAAATGCCATTGAGGGGGTCCTAAAATAACCTAGCAATCCACGTATGACTATCAAAACTTGCTGCTCAACCCTGCTAGAGTGCGGTTCCATCCAAGTGTGGCCCTCAACCCCGCTACCCTGCTGCCTGACCCTGACCTAGATGCCCCGCTACATGACTGTGCGGGAATCCCGGAACGGGTGCATGGACTCCGGAAAGACTTGACTGACCGGCCCCTCCCTGATGCAGAGACCACCTGGTTCACGGATGCAAGCAGCTTCATGCAAGATGGGTGCAGGTATGTGGGTGCAGCAGTGGTCACCGACACGGACACTGTATGGGCAGAAGCTCTACCCCCTGGGACATCAGCTCAGCGAGCAGAACTCATTGCACTCACTAAGGCACTGACACTGGGGGCTGGGAAATGGCTTAACATCTACACAGATAGCCATTAACATTTGCTACAGCTCATGCTCACGGGGTGATCTATCAGGAGAGAGGGCTATTGACAGCAAAGGGATGGACAATAAAGAATAAATAGGAAATTCCTGACCTGCTTGCGGCTTTGTGGCTCCCCGCTAAGCTAGCCATTATCCACTGCCAAGGGCACCAGAAGGCAGATGATCCAGTGGCAAGAAGTAACCAAAAGGCTGATCAGGCAGCCAAAGCAGCAGCCTTCACTTTGGTCCCTACCATGGCCTTACAACTACCAGACCCCAGGGACCCAGTCTTGCCAGATCAGCCTGGGTATTCTCAGAAAGAGCTGCAGCAGATCAGGAGGCTTCCCCACGTCCAGGAAATTAAAGGATGGTGGTACACACCAAACAAGGAGCTCATACTACCGGACTGGCTTGGGTTACAGTGTTAGAACGCATGCACTGGTTCACTCACCTGGGGGCACGCAAATGAAAGGAATTAATCCGACACGGCAGAATTAAGACCCACCAACAGGACATCAAAATAGAACAGGTTGTATCCACCTGCAAGACCTGTCAACTGACAAATGCGAGAACCAGGCCAAGTGAAAAAGGAACCCAACTCAGAGGAACCAAGCCCGGAGCACAATGGGAGGTCGACTTCACTGAAATTAAACCAGGAAAGTATGGCTATAAATATCTTTTAGTATTTGTAGATACCTTCTCTGCATGGGTAGGAGCATACGCAAATAAGCATGAAACAGCTTCAGATGGTAGCTAAGAGGCTGCTGGAAGACATCTTTCCCAGGTACGGTTTTCCCACTGTGATAGGGTCAGATAACGGATCAGCCTTTGTCTCGCAGGTAACACAGGCAGTGGCCAAGGCCATTGAGGCAAATTGGAAATTAAGTTGTGTTTATAGGCCCCAAAGTTCAGGGCATGTAGAACAAATAAATAGAACTCTAAAAGAGACCCTTACCAAATTGACCATGGAGACTGGCGGGGACTGGGTGGCTCTCCTTCCATATGCCCTTAATCGGGTTAGGAACTCCCCCTACACCCTGGGTTTTATTCCTTATGAAATCATGTTTGGCTGGCCACCCTCTATTATCTCTAATCTTAAAGCCAAATTTCTTGCAGAATTTGAAAGTCAAGAACTGTTTCTTTCCTTGAGAGGGCTCCAGAGGGCGCATGAGGATATTTGGCTGCACCTCCGCGCCATCTATGAAACCGGCCCAGCCCTGACTCCCTGTCAACATAAGCCCGGGGACTGGGTCTATGTCAAGAGACATCGCCAGGAGACCCTTGAGCCACGTTGGAAGGGTCCCTACGTCGTAGTGCTGACGACCTTCACTGCCCTCAAAATAGACTGCGTCGTGACCTGGGTCCACCCACCACAGGGAACCTGACCCAGAGTCAGACTTCACTGCCTGAGAGTTGTCAAGGAATCCATGGCCCTCGTAAGAGAGGGATAGCAGAAGCGTAGGCTAGAAGGGAGCGGTCTCAGTCTTGGTATGAATCACTGTTTAGTTGGTCCCCATTGGACCCCTTATAATCCCCTTAATGCTGTTAACTTTCGGTCCTTGTATTATTAACAAACTGGTCCAATTTGTTAAGGAACGCATAGGAGTAGTCCAATTAATGGTTACAAGCCCAGTACCAGCCTCTAGCAACAGAAGAAGAGGCAGAAATGCATCCCGTCTCAGGATTGAGACATGTGTCCCAAGACAAGGGGGGAATGAAAGGAAATGAACTCTCTTCCATCTTGTCCTATAGGGCTGGGACCCCTGCCTAAACCCCCTCCCGTTTCTGGGAGTGGCCACAGGTGTGCCAGCAATGTCCTAGCTTCCCCGACCACCACCCAAATGGACCAATGAAGCTCCAGGAACACAGTGAGGGTCCTAATAAGGCTAAACCACAGAAAGACCCTAATTCAAGTGACCAATCTCTGTAACCCTTGTCACTTTCTTAAGCCCTCCCAATTATCCTACCCCATAAAACTCATTGTTCCCGCCCGGCTCGCTCTCTCGCCTCACTGCTGCGCCAGAAAGAGGTTGAGAGCCAAACTCGGGTTTGAATAAAGAATCTTTGCTTTTGCATTGGAAAAGGCTCCTTAGTGGTGGATTATTGGGGACCCCGAACTCTGGGCATAACAATTACAAAGATTATTCAGGGATGGCAGAGCCAATAGGGCTTCTACAGTGCTGATAATGTTCTATTTCTTGACAAGGGTTTTGGTTACATAGATATGTTCACATTTGAAAATCTGTTGAACTCTTTAAGCACCTTCCTATATGTACTTTATACTCAAGTCTTGTTAGAATGTGGAGATAAAAGGCTAGAACAGAGCCAGTATTGATGTTGAAACCCCAGTCTCAGTAAAAGATAATTCAAACTAGAGACATGGCAGTCAAAAATAGAGATAGACTTAAAAGATATTTAAGTAGCAAAATCAACAGAACCCAGTTTATGGATTAAATATGAAGGGGGAGAGGAGGCATTGAAGATGACACACAAGATTCTGGTTTGCAGACAGAGATGAATGGGAGAGACTGAAATGGTGGCAGAATAAGTACATGCTGCACAGACAGGATCCCAGGATCAAACTGGAAGCACAACTAAAACACAGAAAAACTTCCTAAATAATAAGTGGAAGACTCGCTAGAGAGAACCCTGATAACTGAGGACAGAAAGTGGTGACCACATAGAGACTTGTAGGAATGGAAGGGCAAAAAGCTCCCACAGACAGAGAATGAAATTCTGGAGAGATATCTCAGCTGTTGGGGGTTGCTACTGAGAACTCAGGTCTAATCCCCAAGCTGGCACCCCAGCAGAGAGCACCATAACTAAGAAGGGTTCCTACATAATATCTGGCTAGGAAAAGCAGTAGGATTGCTGTCTACCAGAGAGAGATGGCTGCAAATAACTTAAAAGGCCAACGGACAAAATTTCCTGTGGTGCCACTCACTTCCTAACCTGGTGCTTTGGCAGAGGGAGGGCAGAGTGGATTGGAGCTATGCAGAAGCTAGGATAGGGGGCTCTAGGGTTAGAACTCAGAATGCAGACACCCAGGTTTTCTATGCTGAGACATTCCTTCCAATGTGGAGGTCATCTTTCTCATGAGGCAATTGTTATCTAAGCGGTTTTGCTGGGAGGGTTGGGGGAGGTGAAGAAAGCTGGAATACAACTTGCTACATGGTGCTAAGTATCTGAGAATAACAATTAGCTTCCAGGTAGAAGCAATTGCACCACCCTATTGAAACCCTCTAACCATACTTATGGATGATTGTCTGAAGGTAATTCAAGACAAAATCCTATCAGTCTCTAGGCAGATGCAGTTTCTGGAGGCTTTGACTCTGCCTGATCTAGTAAATCAGTAACAGTGCTTGGCACTGACCTGCACTAGAGATTAAGAGGCATAACAGATCTATCTAGTACATAATCACAAACCCAAACAGGCAGCCAAAATGAGGAGACAAAGACACAACCCCCAAACAAAGAACAAAAGAATTCTCCAAAAGAAGAGATAAATGAAATTAAGAAATTTATTTGATATAGAGTTAAGAATAATGATGGTAAAGATGCTCAACTTCATGAGAAGAGATGTAGTAACTATGAAAACAGAAATAAACAATAATATAGCACAAATGAAGAACACACTGGAAGGAATATACAACAGATTAGGGGAAGCCGAGGATTGAATCAATGAATTCGAAGGTTGAAAAAAATCACTCAATCAGAGAACCAAAAAGAAAAAGAAAAAGACAATTAAAAACAAAACAGGAAGACAGCCAAAACCTGTTTTGCTCAGTGGATAGAGCATCAGCTTGCAGACTGGAAGTTCCCAGGTTCAATTCTGGTCAAGGGCATATACCTTGGTTGCGGGCACATCCCCTATGGCAGGTGTGCAGGAGGCAGCTGATCGATTTCTCTCTCTCGTGGATGTTTCTGACTCTCTATCCCTCTCCCTTCCTCTCTATAAAAAAATCAACAAAATATATTAAAAAACAAACAAACAGGAAGACAGCTTAAGGGAGCTGTGGGACATCATGAAATGTACCAATATTAGCATACCAGGTGTGCCACAAGAGGCAGAAAGGGACAGAGAATGTGTTTGAAAAATAAAGACAGAAATATTCCTTAACCTGGTAAAGGAAAAAGTTGTTCAAATTCAGGAGGCACAGAGAACCCCAAACAAGAACTTAAACACACCCATGCCCAGACACATCATAATTAAAATGCCAAAAATTAAAGACAAAGAATCTTAAAGGCAGCAAGAGAAAAGCAAACTGTTACCTACAAAGGAGTTCCCATAAGGCTGACACCTGATTTCTCATCAGAAATTCTACAGGCCAGAAGGGGATGGCATGGAGTACTCAATAATGGAAAGCAAGGATCTGAAACCAAGATTACTATATCCAGCAAGACTATCATTCAAAATAGACGGTCAAATAAAGAGTTTCCCAGATAAAACAAGACTAACGGAGTTCATCACCACCAAGTCAGCATTACAAGAAATACTAAAGGGACTGCTATATAAGAAGAAGAAACAGAGAGAGAAACCTAGGTATACAGATTTAAAATAGCAATACATAAGTACCTATCAATAATAACTTTAAATGTAAATGGATTAAATGATCCAATAAAAAGACATAGGGACGCTGAATGGTTACAAAAACATCACCCAACTATATACTGTCTATAAGAGACCCACCTCACACAAGATGAAAGGGAAGGGCTGGAAAATTTTTTCCCATGCAAATGGAAAAGAAAAAGAAGCTGGAATAGCAATAGTCTTATCTGACAAAACAGATTTCAAAATGAAGGCCATCACAAGAGACAACAAAGGTTACTACATAATACTAAAGGGATTGACCCAACAAGAGGATATAACTCTGGTAAACATAAATGCACCCAATATATATATCTATATCTCTATATCTCTATATATCTATGTATATCTATATCTATATCTATCTATCTATCTATCTATCTATCTATCTATAGATCTATAGGTAGATATAGATCTATAGATAGATATAGATATATATATAGATCTATAGATAGATAGATAGATAGATAGATAGATATAGATATAGATTTCTATAGGACTTTAAGGGAGAGATTGACAACAACACAGTCAGAGTAGGGGACTTAAACACATGCTGACTTCACTGGATAGATCTTCCAGACAAAAATTTAACAAGGAAACAGTGAGTCTAAAAGACATACTAGATCAGATGGTTTTAATTGACGTTTATAGAACATTTTATCCCAAAGCAACAGAATATACATTCTTCTCAAGTTCATATGGATCATTCACAAAGATAGACCACATGTTAGGACACAAAACAAGTCTCTACAAGCTTAAGAAGATTGAAATGATATTAAGCATCTTCACAGTAGAATGAAGTGAGAAATCAACTACAGTAAAAACACCCCAAAATATTCAACTCATAGAGACTAAATAAACAATGAATGGGCTTAGTAAAGAAATCAAGAAAGAAATAGAAAACTTCCCGGAAACAAATAAAAATGATCACATAACACCACAAAATCTGGGACACAGAAAAAGCAGTCCTGAGAAAGAAGGTCATAGCACTACAGGACTACCTCAAAAACAAGAAAAGTTAATAATACACTACATAACCCTACAACTTAAATAACTAGAAAGAGAACAATAACAAAGCGCAGAGTATGTAGAAGGAAGGAAATAATAAAGATTAGAGCAGAAATAAATGACATAGAGACTAAAACAACAAAACAAACAACCTTCCCCCCAAATCAATCAAACTGAAAGTTAATTCTTTAAAAGGATAAACAAGATGGATAAACTGTTAAACAAACTCATCAAGAAACAAAGAGAGAGGACCCAAATAAATAAAATAAAAAAATGAAAGCTGTGGTAACAACTGACAACACAGAAATACAAAGGATTGTAAGAAAAATACTATGAACAACTACATGCTGACAACATGGATGAAATGGAAAATTTCCTAGAAAAATACAATTTCCTAAAGCTGAATCAGGAAGAATCAGAAAACCGGAATAGGCCAGTAACAACTGATTAAATAAAAGCAGTAATCAAAAAACTCCCAGCAAACAAAAGCCTAGGTCATGTTGGTTTCACAGGGAAATTTTACCAAACATTCAAGGAACTAATACCTATATTCCTCAAACTACTTAAAAAAACCCAAGGTTACGGAACACTTACAAGTTATTTTTATGAGGCCAGCATTACCCTAAATCCAAAATCAGATAGTCACTACAAAGAAAATTACAGGCCAGTATCCCTGATGAACATAGATGCTAATATTCTCAATAAAATTTTAGCAAATCAGATCCAGCAATATATTAAAAATATCATGTACCATGACCATGTGGGATTTATTCCAGGGATGCAAGACTGGTACAATATTCACAAATTGATAAATGGAATACATCACATAAACAAATTGAAAGACAGAAATCACATGATCATATCAATAGACACAGAGAAAACATTCAACAAAATCCAATACCAATTTCTGATAAAAACTCTCAGCAAAGTGAGAATAGAGTTGAGCATACCAACATGATAAAGACCATATATGACAAACATACAGTGAACATCATACTCAATGGGCAAAAACTAAAATCATTTCCCCTAAGAACAGCAAGCAAGGATGTCCACTTTTACCACTCTTATTCAACACTAGTACCCCAATGCACAGATTTGTGCACATTGAAAGGAAATTAATTAGAAGGTGGATGGTGGGTGGGACTAGGCAAGATGGGCTAGATACGCCCTGAAGCCAATCTCCCGTGGTCCCTCCCTAGCTGGCCACACCTGGGGCAGTGCCACAGCTCGAAGGGCATCTGCAGAGTGAGTGGAGTCCCTCAGCCTGGCCTGCAGGGACCAGTCCAAAACTGGCTCTCCGACATCCCCTGAGGGGTCTCATATTGCAAGAGGGCGGTTCTCGGGTAACACACCCCAGAATTGAGCTCCCTCCTCTCTGGTTCCAGGATGGGTCACCCGAGAACTGTGGCTGGCAACTTCTGTATTGAGTGTCTGCCCTCTGGTGGTCACTGTGCATCACAGCTACTGATCATATGGTTGCTTAGCCTTTTATATATATAAATAGTACTGAAAGTTCTAGCCACAGTGATTAGATAAGAAATAAAGGGCATCCAAATTGGGAAAGAGGAAGTATTATTCACAGATGACATATTGTACATAGAAACCCTAAAGAGTCCACCAAAAAACTAAATTTAATAAATGAATTCGGTAACATAGCAGGATACAAAATCAGCACCCAAAACTTGATAGCTATTTCACAAATCTAGAACTAATACTCCAAAAATGTATATGTAACCAAAAAAAGACCCTGAATAGCTGCAGCAATATTGAGAAAGAACAAAGTTGGAGGGAATCACAATACCAGATACCAAATTAAAGCACTATACTCAAAACAGCCTGGTACTGGCACAAAAACAGGCATATAGAGCAATGGAACAAAGCAGAGAATCCAGAAATTGACCCAAGCCATTACGCTCAGTTAATATTTGATAAAGGAGGCAGAGCATGCATTGGAGCAGAGACAGTCTCTTCAATAAATGGTGTTGGGAACATTAGAGATACACACACACACACATACACAAAAAAAAAAAGGAAAGAAAAAGAAAAAGAAAGAAACTAGATCACCAACTTATACAACACATAAAAATACACTCAGGTAAGACTTAAATGTAAAGTGTGAAACCATAAAAATCCTAAAAGAATCCATAGGCAGCAAAATCTCAGACATCTTGCGTAGCAATTTATAGATTCAACTCCTATGGTCGTGGTCAGCAAACTGCAGCTCGCAAGCCACATGCAGCTCTTTGGCCCCTTGAGTATGGCTCTTCCACAAAATACCACAGCCTGGGCGAGTCTATTTTGAAGAAGTGGCATTAGAAGTTTAAAAAATTTGGCTCTCAAAAGAAATTTCAATCGTTGTACTGTTGATATTTGGCTCTGTTGACAAATGAGTTGCCGACTAATGTCTTAAGGCAAAGGAAATTAAGGAGAAAATAAACAAATGGGACTATGTAAAAATAAAAGATTATGCACAGCAAAAGAAACTAGCAACAAGATGAAAAGGGAGCCCACTTATGGGAGAACATATTTGGCAATGATACATCTGATAAAGGGTTAATATCCAAAATATATACAACTTAACAAAAGGAAGACAACCCAAATAAAAAATGGACTAAGGACTTAGACACTTTTCCAAAGGCCAAGAGACATACGCAAAAATGCTCAAAGTCACTGATCACCAGAGAGATGCAAAATGACAATAAGGTATTATCTCATACCTGTCAGAATGGCTACTATCAATAAATGACAAGTGCCGTCAAGGGTGTGGAGAAAAGGGAATCCTAGTACACTGTTGGTGGGAATGCAGATTGGTGCAGCCATTATGTAAAACAATATGGAGCTTCCTCAAAAAATTAAGTGTGGAACTGCCATTTGACCTAGTGATCCCACTTCTAGGGAATATATCCTAAGAAAACTGAAACACCAATCACAATGTATGCACCTTTGTGTTCTTAGCATCTCAATTTACAATAGCTAAGATCTGCTAACAGCCTAAATGCCCATCAGATGAGTGGATAAAAAAGCTGTGGGACATGTATACCATGAAATAATATCCTTACTAATAGAAGCCTACGTGGTCATCATGCCGTGATGCACTCACGCCGTCACAAGATGGCTGCACACAGTGTGCACACAGGTGGGCGGGGCTGGACTTGACACTGCTTGCATGGCACAGAGCCTGCCTGGGAGTCCCACCTCTTCCCAGTTGCACCAGCCTAGGGGTCCCTCGGCTCCGCGAGGCAAGGCCTACCTGGGGGTCCCCTAGCTCTGTGCAGTGAGGCCTGCCTGGGGGTCCCCCTACCTGGCTTTGCAAGGCCTGCCTGGGGGTCCTCTGGCTCCACGTGGTGAGGTCTGCCCTAATCATGCACTGGTGAGCTCCCTTGGCCTGGCCTGTGCCCTCTTTCAATTCAGGACCTCTCCTGGGATGTTGGAGAGCTGGTTTCAGACCAATCCTGCAAGCCAGGCTGAATTCATGCACCAGGTCTCTAGTGCAGCTATAAAAAAAGAAGGATCTTTTACTTTCAACAGTAAAGATTAAAAATAAATAAATATAAATAGATGGATGGTGGATCCACTTGCTGTGCAAGAAAATACTGGAGATCCAGGAATAAGACAGAAGATCACAGTTCAATTTTTCAGGTTTGAAAGTGGAAATGCCAGGTAGTCAATTAAATTATAATTGGAGTTCAGAGGACAGGTCTAAGAAGAAAATACACTTTGGGTCAATATTGTTAATAACAGAATGAGTATAAAAATCCTTCAGTCAGTATTTAATGAGTTCCTACAGTATATATTTTAACTTTATTTTTTAAAAACTTTTTCAATTACAGTTTACATTCAATATTATGTTAGTATCAGTAATACAACATACAGTGGTACCTCGAGATACGAGTTTAATTTGTTCCGTAACCTTGAGGCGTGGGAAACTATGAGACGCTTGAGTCGCGGTAAACTGGTGGGTCGTGTGCAGCCAGCCGATCCATGCGATTATTCCTATCTCAAATGTTGCTGTATTTCAAAGCAAAAATTGCTCACTCGACGGCTCGTATCTCAAAAATCTCGTATGTTAGGGCACTCGTATCTCGAGGTACCACTGTAGTTGTTAATCACATACTTTATAAAGTGTTCCCTTTTGATATTTTCAGTATCAAGTGGCACCATAAAGTTATTCCAGTATATTTCTTAGTGTACTTTACATTCCCATAAACTATTTTGTAACTACCAATGTGTACTTCTCAATTCCTTCACCTTTTTCACCCATTCCCAACACTCCTCCCCTCTGCCAATCCTTAATCTTTTCCCTGTTCTAGGAGTATTTTGTTTGTTCATTTATATTGTTTAGATCCACATAAAAGTGAAATCATATGGTATTTATATTTCTCTGAATGACTTACTTCATTTAGTATACCTTCCAGCTCCATCAATGTTGTCACAAATGGTAAGATTTCATTTTTTATGACTTTATTATGCATATTTTAAAAACATTTTCTTCTACTTCTTAAAGACCCTTTAACATTTCTTTTAACACTGGTTTGGTGGCAATGAACTCCTGTAGCTTTTTCTTGTCTGGGAAGCTCTTTATCAGTTCTTCTATTCTAAATGATAGCATTTCTGGATAATCTTGATTATAGGGCCCTGCTTTTTATCACTTTGAATACTTCCTGTCAATCACTTCTAACATGCAAAGTTTCTGTTAAGAAATCAGCTGACAGTCTTCTGGGAGCTCCCTAAGTAGGTTACTAACTGCTTTTCTCTTGCTGCTTTCGAGATCCTCCCACTTTTTAAAATTTATCTTTATTGTTGAAAGTATTATTGATATCCCCTTTTTTTGGGTTTCTTTAGATTTAACTTTGGCATTTAAAAAAGTTTGACTTTTAGAGAGAGGAAAAGAGAGGGAGAGAACAATATCAATGTGAGAGTGGAACATATATGAATTGCCTCCTACATTCCCCCACCAAAGATCGAGCCTGCAACCCGGGCATATGCCCTTGAACGGGGAATCAAACTGGCAAATAATTCTGGTGCACAGGACAATGACCAACCCACACCAGACAGGGTTAACCTTTGGCATTTTATTTATGACGTGTCTTAGTGTAGGCCTCTTTCGGTTCATCTTGTTAGGGATACTCCGCATTAACTGGAGTTGTATATTTATTTTCTTCACCAAGTTGGTAAAGTTTCTCTTTTCTTTTTTTAAAAGTTTTCAATTTCTGTCTTCTTCTGGCACTTCCATGATGCGATTGTTGGTACACTTGAAGTTGTCCCAGAGGCTCTTAATATTATCATTTTTTTTTCTGTTTTAATTGGTGTTTTCTGTCTGCTTGCTTATATTCCAAATTGCCCTCTCTTTCTCTCCCCCTCCATCCCTTCCACACTCTCTAAAAGTCTACAGAGAGAAAAAAAAAATCAATGGAAAAAATATCTTCGGGTGAAGATTAACAGAACAAAACAAAAAAAGTCAAAAGAATATACTATGAATAAGAAAAAAAAGTTAGTATTTTTTTTATTTGTTGTTGTTGTTAATCCTCACCTGAAGATATTTTTCCTCTGATTTTTAGAGAGTGGAAAGGAGGGAAAGACACACAGAGAGAAAAAGTATCAATGTGAGAGACACACATGAATTGGTTGCCTCCTTACACACACCCTGACCAGGGCAAGAATCGAGCCTGCAACTAAGGTACATGCCCCTAACCAGAATCAAACCTGGGAACTTTTAGTTTGCAGGCCAATGTTCTATCCACTGAGCCAAACCAGTTAAGAAAGTATTTCTTATATATTTAAGGTGCTTAAGGAAAAATACTAAAATTTTATGAAAAGTCAGTTTGGAGTATGAACTATAAAACTGTTCAACACTATTTACAAAATAGATAAAAATTAGTTTAAAATTCAATTGTAGAAAACATTCTAATTCCTACTCACTCATGTGTCTTCATTATAACCGAAGGTATCACAACCAAAGATTATAAAAACATTTAAATACAATTTTACATAATTTTTATTTACACTTTAGAATTTAAACAACTGCTGGGAACATCCTCTGTAGTGCAATGTAGTCTTTTGTTTTTAATCTAAAACTTTAAACTTCAAGAAAGGCTCAATAATGTTTTTAAGGGCAAGCAACAAATATATTAGCTGAAAATAGCCAACTTATTGATTGAATGTGACACACACTTGATTGTGTGAACTTAGAGAGCGTCTCCACTTCTGTTTCTCCTCTGAGGGAGGAAGTCTTTGTGTACTTTTGTGCACCGGTTCCACTGAATTCATTACAATAGAGATGGACATTTGATATTCATAACGATCCAACATCTGAGCAATCTTCTTTCGAGACACACCATGTTTATTCCTCCTAACAAAAAAGAAAAGGATTTTAATTCTTTTAAAAGAATTTATAGGCTTAGAGAGTAAGTTGTTTTGGAGTAAGAGTACTGACTCTAAATTATTTTTAGCAAATAAATACTGGAAGATACATCTCACTTATCTGCATTTTATACCAAAAATTTTATAATAGCTCTCTTAAAAACTTTAACAGTATTTTAAAAGGTTTAAAGTACCATAAATCAGAGCAAAATTACATAGTTAAATCTTCATCACACAGAATTAACTACTGATTCATTGAACCACTGAATTAATCTCCCTTCTTTTAAAAAATAAAAGATTATGAGTCAGTTTTCTTTTTAATATATATTTTTAATTTATTTCAGAGAGGAAGGGAGAGGGAGAAAGAGAGAAATATCAACAATGATATAGAACTATTTATCATCTACCTCCTGCACATCCCACCCTAGGGGATCAAGCCCACAAACTGGGCATGTACCCCAACTGGGAATCGAACCATTAACTCCTGGTTCATAGGTTGACACTCAACCAATTAGCAATACCAGCCAGGCCAGAGAGTCAGTTTTGAGAATTATAGAATTGAGTGGACTTGTAGAACCTAAAAAAAAAAAATCCATTATCAAATATTTGTCACTTTTTAAAACTTATTTTAGGACATGTCCTATGTTTGTATTTTATAGACTTTTTTCTGTGAATTTACTTATGAAAAGAAGAAGCAGTTTAAAAATTATTCTTGACCCTCAAAGAACTTTTTACAACTTATTTTATCCTCATAGTTTTCCATAACTTGACTGGGACCATGGCAAAACACACAGGAATGTATTACACATTTAATGTTATAATTCTAGATTTACTAATTCATTTTTCCCAGAAAAAGGATACAGAAGGAATGTTTACTTTTCAAAACTATTGGTGCTCATCCTATATAATAAAGGGGTAATATGCAAACTGATCATCACTCCAACACACAAGATGGCCACTCTCATGTGGACACAAGAAGGCTGCAACAAGATGGCCAGCAGAGGAGAGAAGTTGTGAGCAATCAGGCCAGCAGGAAAGGGCAGTTGGGGGGGACCAGGCCTGTAAGGAAGGGCATTTAGGGGGGAACAGGCCTGCAGGGGAAGACTGTTGGGAGGAATAAGGCCTGCAAGGGAAGGAAGTTGGGGGGGACCAGGCTAGTAGGGGAGGGCAGTTGAGAGAGACCAGGCCTGCAGGGGAGGGTAGTTAGGGGTGACCAGGCTGGCAGGTGAGTGGTTAAGGAGTGATCAGGCTGGTAGGTAGAAGCAGTTAGGGGCAATCAGGCAGGCAGGCAGGTGAGCAGTTGGGAGCCAGCAGTCCTGGATTGTGAGAAGGATCCCAGATTGGAGAGGGTGCAGGCTGGGCTGAGGGACATAAGACCCTATTCCCCTTGCACGAATTTCATGCACCAGGCCTCTAGTGTTAAAGATAAGAAGAGAAAGCAAAAGAGAAGATGGAAGACGAAAGAAGAGTCCTCAGGATGAAAATTGGCAAGATAACCAATTTGATGATTCAATCAATTTTATACAAAAAAGCAAACTATACCAGATATCAGTTAAATTGATTTTAAGTTTGTAAAATCAATTTATATTAAGACTTATATAAATTTCAACAGTCCCTTAAATGTAAACAAATTCTAATTGTATTTCATCAACTCATTTGTTCATCATAACCCAAATATCTTTCTTAAATTTCTCTTTTACCTGAGGTACAATATACTCAGAGCAGGTAAATAATACCATATATTAGTAAATCTATTGCATATAAGTCAGAAAGGGAAAGTAAGGTAATCAAAGGAATAAAAGACAAGGGAGAAATAATTAAATTAGTTGGATACCACACAGAACAGCACTTTAAGCTGGAAGAGGGCAAACTGAGGTGTGAAAAATAAAAATTATTTAAAAAACAGAAGGTGTGCCCTAATCAGTGTGGCTCAGGGGATAGATCATTGGCTTGAGGACTGAAGGGTCACAGTTTAATTCCAGTCAAAGGCATGTACCTTGGTTGTGGGCACATCCCCAGTAGGGGGTGTGCAGGAGGCAGCTGATCGAAGTTTCTCTTTCATCAATGTTTCTAACTCTTTCTCCTTCTACCTTCCTCTCTGTAAAAAAAAAATCAATAAAATATGTATAAAATAAAGGGGGAGGTGATGGTTGCATAACTCTATGAATATACTGCAAACCACTGAACTATACACTTTTAAAGGGTAACTTGTAAACTGAATTTTATCTCACAGTTCTTATCAAAAGGGAGGGAGGGGTGTGAAAGTGAAGGGAAAAAAGTCATAATCAGGAAACCAGCACTGTGAGAAGAAAGGGATAAAGGTCAACACAAACAGAAGAACAGGTCTGAAAGTAATATAAGTCCACAATTCCTTAACACAAATTCTGAAATCTAAAATGCTCTAAAAACTAAGGTTTTTGTTGACTCATATAGCAGCAAACCATAACCAGACCTGTACTCATTTGGCAGCCCGATCTTCTTGAACTGACAACAGATTATGCAGTGTTTCTTAACTACTTATAGACTGCTTAGTGATGATTTGCCATAGATATACTGGATTATGACAAGCTGCCCAACCTCTGCTAGGGGTTGTTTTGACATCACTATATTATTTTCTAACACCCCTCAAATATGATTTCCAAAACACACTGATTCCAAGGATCTCGGTTATGGGATTATACAGCTGTAGTAATAAAGATGAAAAGAGGGAGCAAGATGAAAATACCAGGTAAAAAGGTTATGGGACCTAAAATAGGAAGGTGATGAAATTGGAAGAAATATGCCGAGAAGTGGCCCAGCTCAAAACCAGAGGGAAAAGTTCTAATTTTTCCTCAAATATACTTAACTACAACAAAAAATTAATGAAATTTAACAAGCAAGGTGTCTCAAAAACACTGAATTAAAGTCAATGTTCTTCTTAATAGAAAGTAAGAAATAGTGGTTCCTAATCATAAGCAGTAAAGATATAAGCAAAGCTAGTGGACCTTGATCATGTAAAGGAGAAAAGAAAGAAAAAAGAAAAATATTCAAAATAAATTTGAGTGTCTTACTTTTCTAATTCTTCAGGATCAAATTTCCACCAAGTTTCAGGTTCATGAAACTCTACTCTGTATCCTTTTCCTATAGCCTATATAGAGGAAAGGAAGAAAACACAAAACCAGAGAATAGTTCTTATAAGGTAAAAAGAAGGCAGATATAAATTTCATTTAGGTAATACTTCTAAATTTGCTCCACCAAGAAAAATTTTACTTTTAAAAATAATATGGTTTACAAAAATTTTAAGACCACTTAACTGGTAAAATTCCAATTACTATCAAGTCCAGGCAAAACTAACAAGATAAGCATATTCCTTAATATTTCCATATTTCCATATTTTTTAAATTAAGTAAATAATCATACCTCTTTAGAAAACAAGGACAATGTTTTAATAATAAAGATCAAAGTAACCAAAATTTCAGAATATAAAAAATTAGTAAAAAATATAAAAATGTTCTCATATTTCATATTTACCATTTCCACATATGGTTTCATTTCCCAAGCCTGTGTATTAGTGTTGTCTATTATAACTGGAGATCTCCCCTGATTGATAGCTTGTTTAGCTGAAATAAAAAACGAATTTAAAAAACAAATAAAAACAAGTAAGTATTAGATTAAAATACAGAAATAAAACTCAAACTTTCATTACTAAGAAATTTTCTACATCTCTATACTGAAAACCAAACCTATATCTCTTGAGTTAGTGCCATGGAAAAAAGGACTCTGCTAGATTAAAAGGGAATTACGAGATACAATCACATGCCCTGTGTATTTTCCAGACCAGATATTTTGATTTAATTTTAACGGACATTTTGGGGAAAATACTTTGTGCTTATACCTAGTGAAGAGTTTAGTCTAGAGCTAACTTTCTTTATAGGAAACACAGGAGTAAGTTACATCTGAATATGGTCTGAATATGAAAAGAGGTGAACATTTATTGACATGGAAAGATAGAGATTTGTTAACTGAAAATGACAAGTTGCAAGATAATATGCAAGTATGATCTTACTTTGGTAAAGATATAAAGATATGAGAAGAGTTGCCAAGATATCAAAAGAAGCATTCTATAGGTGGTAAGAATAGTTGCCATTTTATGCTTATGTGAAATTTTCCAATGTTTTGCAATTACAAATGATGCTTTTGGAATATCGGGATGACATTCTAACTGAACTACCCAGACAGGGTACAAATAATGCTTTTAAAAAAAATGCTATAGATTTATCATCCCTTACAGCAAAAGTTCAACTGACTTTGTGGTTATTTTTTTAAATCATTTTTTTATTTTTCAATTACAGTTGACATACAGTATTAGGTTCATGTATACGCCCCAGTGATTAGAAATAGACATTACAGAACTTACTAAGTTATCATCTCAATAAATCACTAGACATAGTTATTATAATGTTATTTACTAATACCTCCTTGCTGTACTTTACATCCTCATGACTATTCTCTAACAACCAATTTGTACTTCTTATCTTTACCTTTTCACCCTTCCCAACTCCCTTCCTTCCCATCTGGCAACCATTCAAAATGTTCTATCTATGAGTCAATTTCTTTTCTGCTTGTTCACTTATTATTTTTTTTAGAGTCAAGTTCAGGAAGCGCAGAGTTCCAAATAAGAGGAACCCAAAGAAGCACACACAACAAAAGAAACAAACAAAACATGATGCCCACACCAAGACAAATAAAATGCAAACGATAAAAGACAAAGTGAGAATCTTAAAAGCAGCAAGAGAAAAATAGTTAATTACCTACAAGGGAATTCCCATAAGACTGTCAGCTGATTTCTCTAACAGAAACTTTGCAGGCCAGAAGAGAGTGGCAAGAAACTTTCACAGTAATAAAAGGACCTACAACCAAGATTTTTCTACCCAGCAAAATGGTTAATATTTTTTAGGACTATGACTCAAACTGGGA
Organism: Lasiurus cinereus; assembly: GCA_011751065.1. Lineage (NCBI taxonomy): Eukaryota > Metazoa > Chordata > Mammalia > Chiroptera > Vespertilionidae > Lasiurus > Lasiurus cinereus. The sequence continues at coordinate 553,219 of JAAGEH010000380.1, forward strand.
GCTGAAATAGAAGGAACTTTTAAAAAGTATGTCTCCCTATCCCTACATCATCTCTTCTCCCATGAGCTGAAAATCACTGCCACAGTGAACTACTGTTATAATAAAAGTATATAACTCTTCAGTGTGAACAGACAAATATAATTAAGAGCTCATAATAAAATTTAAAAGGTTGAGGCAAAATGCAATGATAGAGAAGTTTTCTTGGGATTTAGTAAGTTCTACATAATGAAAACATTTATACAGAGGTGTAGGGCAGACAGAATTCTAAAGGATAGTTAGTTTAGTAGTAATGACTAAGTTGAGTACATATTTGGAAGAAAATATGTCTAAATACCAATAGAAATTTAGAATTTGGGTCATATTAAATAGGACACCAAGATGCTACCCACCTCCCCACTGCTCTATCCCCAATCATAAAGTGACCAAATCTTTCATTAAAACAACAACAATAACAACAAAAACCAACAACAACAATCAAAACCAAAACCATGGGCCTCAATCCACAATCCATGAAATTAAATTTTGAGCTACATGGGCTCTAAGGTCCTCTGTAGAGAGAACAATCAGTCATGACAAATCTAGGATGTGCTTCAAATTAGTTGTTGATGCCCTAGTTGGTCACACCTCTCTCTAGGATCTTCAAAGCAAGGGAGGTGGATTAGATGAAAAATAAAAAACAAACAAATAAAAATTTAAAGTAACTCTCCTAATGTCTGATAGTTAGGCCTACTCTTCCAAGGAGTTATGTTCCAGAAGAGTTTATCAACAAATTAATGGGAAGATCATCCTCTTTCCTAAATCATCATCATCCAATATCACATTGCAGGGCACTACACTCCAGGAAAATAGCGCTCCTAAAAAAAACAATGTTTGAGGAAAAACCAAGATGGCAGTATAGGTCAACACCTAAACTGCTGTCTAGCACAATTTTAAAACTACAACTAAAAGACAGAACGGACATCATTCAGAACCACAGGGAAGCTGGCTGAGTGGAATTTCTACAACTAGAAGGAAAGACAGGGGCTCACGGAGACTCAGAGGAGCTGCAAAAAGCTGAGATATGGGGACATGCGCATGAAGAGAGCAGGCGGCAGAATGCCTGACTGGCTTCCTCTGGTGGGAGGGAGACAGAGACTCCCAATAGCACTGAACCCCTTATCCTACGGCACTGAACCCCAGTTCTGGGCAAGACTGATATGGGGGGAGTCTGAACTGTGAAAAGGGAGGAGTGCACAGAAATTTAGGGGAGCCGTGAAAGGGCAGAGGTCTGGGGGCATGCATACCACTGCACGCAGAAGACGGACTGTTGATTGTGCCGCTGGCTTTCTCTAGAGGGTGGGAGACAGAGTCTCCCAACTGAGCCACTTCTAACTGCACTGAACCCCAGTTTTGGGCGAGACCCTGGGGACCCAGACTCATATGGGTCCCGGAGTACAAGAGAACCGTAAAGGCAGAGGTTTAAAGGCACAAGCGCACATGCGTACAGACACCTGCAGCGAGACACTTGAGCCCTCGGGGCTATGTAGGAAGGGGCTGACTGGAAGCCAAGGCAGTCTGCTAAGCCCTGAGACTCCACCCCATCCAAGCTCAACAGAGAGGCTTTTGCAGTTTTGCAAGTCTTGTATCATAAGGCTGACTCCAACACAGAAATTCTCCCAGCAGAGCGAATATGTAGAGACAAAGGAACAGATCACAAACGAAAGAAATGGAAGAAAGCAAACGACTAGATATAGAGTTCAAAACCATGGTTATAAGATTTTTCAAGAATTTCCTAGAAAAGATGGATAAATTTAGCAAGACCCAAGAGGAGATGAAAAAGGACCAACTAGAAATTAAACATACACTGACTGGAATAAAAAATATGATACAGAGACCTAATAGCAGACTAGAGGAATGCAAGAATCAAGTCAAAGATTTGAAATACAAAGAAGCAGAAAACACTCAATTGGAAAAGCAAGGAGAAAAAAGAATACAAAAATGTGAAGATAGCGTAAGGAGCCTCTGGGACAACCTCAAGTGTACCAACATCAGAATTATGGGGGTGTCAAAAAAAGAGAGAGAGCAAGATACTGAAAAACCTATTTGAAGAAATAATGACTGAAAACTCCCCACATCTGGAGAAAGAAATAGACTTACAAGTCCAGGAAGCTTACAGAACTCCAAATAAAAGGAATCCAAAGAGGATCACATCAAAACATATCATAATTAAAATACCAGGGGCAAAAGACAAAGAGAGAATATTAAAAGCAGCAAGAGAAAAAGAGTTCATTACCTACAAGGGAGCACCCATACAACTACAACTGTCAGCTGATTTCTTAACAGAAACTATGCAGGCCAGACGGGAGTGGCAAGACATATTCAAAGTGATGAATAGCAAGAATCTATAACCAAGATTACTCTACCCAGCAAAGTTATCATTCAGAATTGAAGATCAGAGAAAGCTTCACAGATAAGTAAAAGCTAAAGGAGTTCATCAACTCCAAACCAGTATTATATGAAATGCTGAAAGGTACTCTTTAAGAAGAGGAAGAAGAAATAAGTAAAGATAAAAATTATGAACAACAAATACATATCTATCAACAAGTGAATCTAAAAATTAAGCGAATTAAAAACCCGATGAGCAGAATAAACTGCTGAGTATAATAGAATCAGAAGCAAAGAAAGGGAGTGGACTGACAATTCTCGGGGGTAAAGGGGTGAGAGGAGTGCAGGGAGAGACTGGACAAAAATCATACACCTATGGATTAGGACAATGGAGGGGAGGTAAGGGCAGAAAATGGGGTGGGGGCTGGGTGGAGGGGAGCTATGGGGGGAAAAAGAGAATTGAAATAATGTGAACAATAAAGATTTATTAAATAATAAGAAAATAAAATAAAATATTGCATTAAATAGTAAAAAAGAAGAAGAAACAATGTTTGAATACTTCAATAAATTAACTACCATATTCTAAGAAAGAAAATATTGATACCTTGGAGATGTTTTCAATTTATAAGCAGTCTAAGATGAATTTAGTTTCTTCTTCTAATAAAGATGAGACAGACAGACAGACATTCTGAGAATACGGCCTAGCCTTTAAAGGATGCAATAAATATTTATTGAAAAGAGAAATTCTGCCCTAAATAAAATAAATCATGGTTTAATTTCAAAATGTCTAGTTGTTGGTGCTCCATTTTCTCTAAAAAAAGTAGAAATTACTTTTTAAAAGTCAGTATTATACTAATAAAACCAGTAGTTTACCTAGAAATCACTGTTTTGTTCAGCAGTATAATTAACGTGGCATGAACCTTACAATGAAAATTTTAGCCTAGTTCTGCAAACAGAAAAAATGTCCCACACAAACAAGCTTCCCAATCTACCAAAGGTATCTATGGCTTTGCCCACTGCCTTTATTCATTCTACTTATCGCCTCTTCTTATTGCAACTTTAGGCCAATAACACCACACATTTTTGGGAATTGCAATATCAACATTATTTTATTTGGGCAATAATATCCTATGGCAATTTTTTAGAAATTAAAAAAAATTTTTTGAGATTTTTATGCCACGAATATATTTAGAAATATCCTCCAATGTCATAAAACCAATAGTAGTAAATAGTCTTAAAATCAAACTTCTGACATTTAAACTTTTCTATGAAACCATGGACTGCAACAGAGTGAGACATTTTACTCAAAAATATCCTCCCTGAAATTTCTTACTCTGAAAATTGAAAATTAAGAGAAAAAAAAAGCATTTATCCTGCCCTAACTGGTTTTGCTCAGTGAATAGAGAGTCAGCCTATAGTCTGAAGGGTCCCAGGTTCTATTCCAGTCAAGGGTACATGCCTGGATTGCAGGTTTGATTCCCAATAGGAAGCATGTAGAAGGCAGCCCATCAATGATTCTCTTTCATCAGTGATGCTTCTATCTCATCTCTCTCTCTCTCTCCCTTTCCCTTCCTTTCTGAAATCAATAATAATTTAAAAAGCATTTATCTTGTTCTCCTGTACATACTGTACTTTATGGTGACCCTAGTTGCTAATTCTAGTTGAGAGGAAGTTCTCTACCTACTAAACAGGGAAGGAACAATAGACCTAGAAAAATTGCCATTTTGCAACCCTTAATGAAAGAACTAATTCAGGAAACATCTCATTGATGGATAACCCATTAGCTAGCTACAAGGTTGACAAGAAAACTTGGTAAAGGAGGGAACAAGCTGTCCCTTTGAAGCTACTTGTAAAGACAAAAAAAAAAAAAGCCTTTCTTTTTCCTTATTGTAGCCTTACATAATTTATGAGAAGCACCTGGTAAACTCCAAATTGTTAGCTCCTCTGATTCAAATAGCAGCTCTGTTCAAACTGCAAGACAAGTTACTTTCAAGGCTACATTCTTGCATATCCTTCTTCCTGCTATTTTTACAACTCAGGGATAATATGCACTGAAAATTCTCTAATTAGTAGAAAGTTCCCTTCCCCTTCCTCTTCAAACAAGCCTCTTTTAAACTCTTCATACCTTTTACTCTAAGCATGTTTTACAGGCTTGGAAAGAATACTAAAAAGACACCACCCTAGTCCATCTGCCAACTGTCTCAGCCCCAAATTCTCCTTCCTTCCTTGTCACCTAGCAACAGCAGCCATTACTCTTTAAAAAATAGGCAGCAATACTTGCCCTTGTATTGGTTAGCAATGTACTGGCCCTTTCCCTTTTAGTTAAGTAAAAATAAACTTCCTGCATCTAACTCTTCTTTTAGTAGTGAATTCTTTCAGAGCCCACATCACCCACTAAAATCCTAACATTGATCATTCTTAGCATCACTAAAAATGAGATAATCAGACTTTGCTTACCCCCTGCAAAAAAAAGTTGAACATAATTAATCCTCTTCTTTGTGTTTTGTTAATCCTCACCCAAGATATTTTTCCACTGATTTTTAGAAGGTAGAAGGGAGAGAGAGAGACAGAAAGAAGCACCTATGTGTGAGAGACATATCGATTGATTGCTTCCTGTACACTTCTATTTAAAGCAATATAGGGGAAAGAGAAACAAGTTAAATGGTTACCCTATGTGTGGCCGAAAAAGGGGCCACAAACTAAACCTGACAAGGTCAGGGGAGGCCTGAATGGCAGCCTTACAAAGGCAAGAGGCCTAAAGCAACCATATAGGATAGTCTGAAATTAAAACTTCCTAACTAAAAGCAAGTCATGGTAGGTAGTCATATCCTAGGATGGTATCTTCCTTGACAAAGGTCAATCTATATCTTAATTGAGCCAATCTATTGTCTCTTTGCACCTATAACAACATGCCTTTGGAAAGTCAGAATAATCACTTTCCCAGACCCCTCACGACACAATCTCCCACCAGAGCACCAGATCACAGAACCCCTCTATGTGTTGTAAATGTTAATTGTTAGCCATCCTATACCCATCAATGTAAAAAAAGTGTGGGTGCTGTTTTGCTGTTTATCCAATCTCAGAGATTTAGCCATTTTGCTTTATCCCAACTCCCCAATCTATGAACCGTGGATTTCAAGTAACCCCGTACATCTTCCCATTTGCTGCTGATGTATAAAATAAGTAGCAAATATGTTATTTTTCTGGAGCATTTTCTCAACCTGTTGAGATTTTGCTTCCTGGCAATTGTAGTCACTTTGGCTCAAATAAACTCATAAAAATTCTTACAAGTTTGGACATTTCTTACATCGACACAAGGAAGCAAATAGACAATTACAGGACATGGGATATTCTATAAGAAAAACAACCAAATTTCATCCACAAATTAGTGGTATAAGAGTGAAAAGAGTATAAACTGCTATGCATTAACAATTAAAAAAACAACATCAAATGTACTATAATGACCTTGTTTGGATCCCGATTCACACAAAACAACTGTAAGTAAACAATTAAGACAATAGGGGAAATTTAATTACAGACTGGATATTACATGATGTCAAGAAATTGTATGGGGTTTTTTTAGATGTGACGATGGTACTATATTTAAATAACATTAAGTAAGAAGGTGGTTAATTTAAAAAGTATAATGTCTAGAACTGTTTCAAAATGCTTTAGTAATTAGAAAAGGTGAAGAGTGAAAACAAAAACAAAATCAATATGGCAACTGGTATGGTAACTGATAATTCTGAGTAATAATATGGGGTTCAGTGTAATCTCCTGACTCTAGGTTTATATTTTCTCTTAATAAAATCAATTTGTTTAATCATTAATGCAATATATATATATATTTCAGAGAGGAAGGGAGATGGAGAGAGAGAGAAACATCCTGCATGCCCCCTACTGGAATCAAGCCCACAACCTGAGCATGTGTCCTTAATCGGAATTGAACCTAGGACCCTTCGGTCCTCAGGCTAATGCTGTATCCACTGAGCTAAGCAGGCTGGGGCTATCATCAATGCATTTTTCATCTATTAGAAAATAAATTAACTTATACTATATATATTTAGTAACATAATTCTAGACCAAGTTTTCAATCTGACTGCAACATGAGAATGTCTGGATAACTTAAAAACAAACACACAAACCAATACTTAGATCCACTCCAAACAAACTAAACCAGAATCTCTGGGGCTAATTCAGGTTCAGGTGTTTTGTTTTTTTTTTTTTGTAGGAGGAGACAAGGAAGAGGGAGAAATGAAAGAGAAAGAGAGAGACCAATCAGTTGCCTACTGTATGCACCCTGACAGGGAATCTAACTCACAACCTAGGTACATGGCCCTGATCAGGAATTGAACCTGCAACTTTCTGGTGTACAAGATGACACTCTAACCAACTGAGCAACCTGGTCTGGATCAGACATATATTTTTTTAAAAAGGTCCCCAAGTAATTAAAATGTGTAGCCAAGATTAAGAATCACTATTCCATGGTGAAAAGAAATTGACCGATATGTTTCTAAAAAATATATTAAATAGATTTTTCATGGAGTCATATCAATGAAAAAAACTTTTAATATTCATAGCATAATATTAAGCCTTAAAAAAATTAACATTACTTAAGGGAAATAACTTTTGGAATACATAACTATAGTATCAGTTCTCTAAATTTATTCAAGAGATATAAAATAAAGCCTACCAAAATATCTCACCCTCTATATTACAAGTTTATATTAGTACACTATTTATAGTTTACAATGTATTTTATCTAAAGTCTCTGATTTTCACAACAACCTTGCAAGTATCACTGGTTCTAGTAGATGAAAATAATTGGGTCTCAAAGCTGTTCAAATGGCTTATGAAAGTTATTCAGCTGGTAGAAGTCAAGTCAGGAATATAAATCCAGCCCCGGCTGGTTTGACTCAGTGGATAGAGCGTCACTTGTGGAATGAAGAGTCCTAGGTTCAATTCCAGTCAAGGGCACATGCCTGGGTTGTGGGCTTGATCCCCAGTAGGGAGGATGCAGGGAGCAGTCAATCAATGATCTCTCTCATCATTAATGTTTCTATCTCTCTCCCTTTCCTTTCCTCTCTGAAATAAATAAAAATATATTAAAAAAAAATCCAGCCCTGGCTGGTTTGGCTCAGTGGATAGAGCGTCAGGCTGCAGACTGAGGAGTCCTGGGTTCAATTCCGGCCAAGGGAACATGCCTGGGTTGCAGGCTTGATTCAGGGAAGAGGGGTGTGTGTGGGGGGGAGGGGGAGAGGCGTGCAGGAGGTAGCCAATCAATGATTCTCTCTCATCATTGATGTTTCTATCTCTTTTTCTCCCTTCCTCTCTGAAATCAATAAAGAAATATATATATATATATACATACATATATATATATATATATATATATATATATATATATATATATATAT
>JAAGEH010000380.1:561099-615391 GCA_011751065.1 Lasiurus cinereus
TGTGAAAAAAAAATCCAGGTCCTCTGACTCCTAGTCAAATATTCTATTCCAGGAAACTTGGCCTAAAACAAACCTCTGTTCTGGTTCCAGTCATGGGCATCATCAAGTTGATTAACATTATACCTGTACCCATCTTGATGGTGAAAATAGTCATCAGTGCTGAACACAATGCCATCACGACTCTGCCCAAGCAGAATTCTGTTAATAAAAGAAATCATAAAGTGCCATTTACAAAATGTATAGCCATAAGCAAAACTTAGTAAATGAATTTTAGGTATATACCTGTAAGTATATTGCAAACAATATAATAGCACAGGAGCTGAACCTTAAAAACTTTGCAGATTTCAAATATCACTTCACACTTAAATGTACAGTTATAACCAGTTTCAAAATTTTTTTAAAGCAACATTTATATTAAAACTTTTTAAAAAGTCTTTCAACCAATCGCAAAATTATGTCAACTACTGTCCATGTTTTTCTTTAGTGAATGTGTATTTGGTGTCTAAAATTGCCTAAATATAGTATAGCAAATAACCTAAAAGGCAAGTAAGCATAAGCAAACAAAAAAACTATTTAAACCAGCACAGCACTGATAAACTCATTTCCATGAAGCACAAATGTAAAACTGACAAGTAGGAGTCAGAAATAGCTTGAGGCTTAATGTTGTGAAACAACCTGTGATCCTCCACAGTATGATCAAACTTCAGTTTTTTAAGACATTAAATCCGTAGGGGACTGCAGGAGCAGCTGATCAATGATTCTCCCTCATCACTGATGTTTCTATTTCTATCTCTCTTATCCTCTCCTTTCCTCTCTGAAATCACAAATACACACACACACACACACACACACACACACACACACACAATGCCTGTATCATCCAAATATACCTGATGTTATATCAACCACTTTAACAAAAATAAATTATTAAAGAATACTAGTATTTTCAAAATCATTATAGTCAGATTCCATCAGAATTCTTACAAGTTAAGTCAGATACTAAAATGGATTCTCAGAATGTCAACATTCTTTAAAAATCAAGTATCCAATAAAATTAAAAAACAAACAAACAAACAAAAACTCAGACATAGACCTGCTGGCCACCTGATATGTATATTTTCTAAACAGCTGTTGTTTTGAGAATCTATTTTGGGCCAAGCATTTTATATATATATATATCTATGATCTTATCTAATTCTCACAACAACCTTGGTAATTTATATTAAACAAATCAGAAACGAAAATAATTTCAGAAATCAGGCCACCAGAGTTACATAAATAGAGGTGGAAGCGCCAAAACTATTTGGCTCACAATGATACCTGGCTCCTGATAATCATATCCTTGTAACATATTCCCCTCCTCCAGTACGGGTTGCAATCAGGGACTAGACTTTCTTACAGAATATGATAGAAATGATTCCAAAATGGCAGAGTAAGTGGAAGCTACACTGACACTCTCCCACGACCAAGCTGGAAATACAACTAAAACACAGAAGAACCAACCTAAAAAATCAACTGAGGACTAGCTGGAGAGAACCCTGATAACCAAGCATGGAAAGTGGAAATTGCATAGCTACTGGTAGGAAATGCGGAGATATAAAAGGACTGCTGGAGGAGAATCCAAGATGGCAGGATAGGTAAACACCTACACTGCTGCCTCGCACAAAAATTTCAAAAGTACAACTAAAAGACAGAACGGACATCATCCAGAACCACAGAAAAGCTGGCTGGGTGGAAAGTCCACAACAAGAAGGAAAGAGAGGGGCTCACAGAAACCCAGAGGAGCTGCAAAAAGCTGAGGTATGGAAACACGCGCGTGAAGAGAGCGGGTACCGGAGAACCTGGCTGGCTTTCTCTGGCGGGAGGGAGACGGAGACTCTCAACAGCATTGAATCCCTTATCCTACGACAGTGAACCCCAGATCCAGCCGAAACTCATAAGGGGGGAGTTTGGACTGTGAAAAGGGAGAAGTGCATGGAAATTTAGGGGAGTCGAAAAAGATCAGAAGTCTGGTGACACGCACGGCACTGCGTGCAGAGGACCGGCTTCTCATTGTGCCGCTGGCTTTCACGAGTGGGTGGGAGACAGACCCTCCCAATTGCACCACCTCTAACTTCACTAAACCCCGGTTTCGGGCGAAACCCTGAGGACCCAGACTCATATGGTCCCGGAGCACAGGGGAGCCAGAAAGGCAGCAGTCTAGAGGCACTGCAAGAGCGTGCATGCAAGGGACTGCTCAAGAGATTGCCCAGTCACGTGACACTCGGGGCTATGGAGGGTGGGGCCGACTGGAAGGCAAGGCAGTCCCTTAAGCCCTGAGACTCCACCCAACCCAAGCTCAATAGAGAGGCTTCTGCAGTTTTGAAAGTCTGGTATCATAAGGCTGAATCCAACACAGAAGTTCTCCCGGCATAGTGAAAATGCCGAGACAAGGGAAGGGATCACAAACAAAAGAAATGGAGGAAAACAAACAACTGGATATAGAGTTCAAAACGACGCTTATAAGGTTTTTCAAGAATCTCCTAGAAAAGATGGATAAATTTAGCGAGACCCAAGAGGAGATGAAAAAGAACCAACTAGAGATGCAAAAGAACCAACTAAAAATTAAACATACACTGACTGAATTAAAAAATATTGTACAGAGACCTAACAGCAGACTAGAGAAAGGCAAGAATCAAGTCAAAAATTTGAAATATAAAGAAGCAGAAAACACTCAACTGGAAAAGCAAGAAAAGAATCCAAAAATGTGAAGATAATGTAAGGAGCCTCTGAGACAGCTTCAAGCATACTAACATCAGAATTGTGGGGGTGCCAGAAGTGAGAGAGCAACATAGTGAAAACCTACTTAAAGAAATAATGACTGAAAACTTCCCACATCTGGTAAAAGAAATAGACTTACATGTCCAGGAAGCACACAGAATCCCGTATAAAAGGAATCCAAAGAAGACTATACAGAGACACATCATAATTAAAATACCAAGAGCAAAAGACAAAGAGAGAATATTAAAAGCAGCAAGAGAAAAACAGTGTATTACCTACAAGGGAGTACCCATACCACTGTCAGCTGATTTCTCAACAGATACGATGCAGGCCAGACAGGACTGGCAAGAAATTTTCAAAGTGATGAATAGCAAGAAGCTACAACCAACAATACTCTATCCAGCAAAGCTATCATTCAGAATTGAAGGGCAGATAAAGAGCTTCTCAGATAAGCAAAAGCTAAAGGAGTTCATCAACTCCAAACCAGTATTATATGAAATGCTGAAAGGTACTCTTTTAGAAGAGGAAGAAGAAAAAGGTAAAAGATAAAAAATTATGAACAGCAAATATGTATCTATCAACAAGTGAATCTGAAAATTAAAGGAATTGAAGATTTAATCAACAGAATAAACTGGTGAATATATTAGAATCATGAGCACAGAAAGGGAGTGGACTGATAATTCTCAGGGGAGAAGGAGGGAGGGGTTTACAGGGAGAGACTGCACAAAAATCATACACCTATGGATGAGGTCAACGGGAGGGAGGTAAGGGTAGAGGGAAGGGTGGGAACTGGGTGGAGGGGAACTATGGAGGGAAAAAAGGAGAAACAAATGTAATAATCTGAATAATAAAGATTTTAAAAAAAATAAAAGGACTGCTGGGCTCCCACAGACAGCAGCTAAAGTCCTGGAGGGATATCTCAGCTATGGAGGGTTCCCACTGAAAACTCTGGGATCTAAACCCCAAGCTGGGCTCCCCATCCCAGAGCACCAGAACTGAGGAAGATGCCTACATAATATCTGGCTATGAAAAGCAACAGGGTTGATGTTGCCCAAGGAGAGAGAGCTGTAAATGCACATACTCTCTTAAAAGGGTCAATGCAAAAAATTTCATGTGTAGCCACTCACCTTGGGCTGTGGCTGAGAGAGGACAGAGTGGACTGGAACTGTGTCAGTAGAGTCCAGGGTTGGGGGCTCTGGGGTTGGAGCTCTGAAGGAAGCCACACAGGATTCTTGTGCTGAGTCATGCCCTCACGCTGCAGAGAACATATTTCTCCAAGGGGCATCTGGTATTATGATAGTTTGTATTGGGAAGGAAGTCAGTTGCCCCAGCCCTTGGAAGACTTCTTGCACCATCCACTGGTTGATAGCCTCAGGCTAACCAAGGCTGATAACAATCAGACTGCTGGCAGAAAAGAATCTCTGGAAGCTGAGTCTTTGCCTGATTTCCTTCTGGGCCCAGGGCTAAGAAAAGCACACTATGGTGCACATCTTGGTCCATTTTAAAGGCTCCCAACCACAGCAGAGGGAGCCACAAGCTATGGATTATTGATAGGTCCAAACAATACTCAGTAACTGTCTCAAATAGTGTCTGACACTGTCGTGCACTAGAGATTGGAAGTAATATCAGATCTACCTAATACACAGACATGAACCCGAACAGACAGCCCAAATGGGGAAAGAAGCAAAAACACCTGAAACAAAAGAAACAAGAGAATTCTCCAAAAGAAAACCTAAAAGAAATGGAAATAAGAAATTTATCAGACAGAGTTAGTTCAGAATAATGACAGCAAAGATGCTCTACAGCATGAAGAATAGTAAAGCACTAATAAAGAACATGGTTGTAGGAATAAACAGCAAATCAGGGGGAGCTGAGGACTGTATCAGTGAATTAGAAGATACGGTAGAAAAAAATAAATCAGAGAATTAAAAAGAAAAGAAAACAATTAAAAAAAGAGGAGAGCTTAAGGGAAATGTCGACAACATGAAAGGAAACAACATTCTCAAAACAAGAATGCCAGAAGGGAAAAATGGCGGCTGAGTAGACAGAAGCGTCTGGAGCTTTGTCGCTGGGCAGAGGGAGAGAGAGCGGCTGAGAGTCGCATTGGGAGTGTTTGTTGGCAAGCTAAGAGTCAGTTATCCTCCAGGAGAAGGCAGAGAACTGCTGGAAGGGGCTCTCCCGGCCAGACAGCCCCACTGCCATGGGGTTTTTGTCCGCCGGAGCCACCAGCGCGAACTCGGAGACCGAGCCATCTTGCAGTGGGAGGTGGATGTCTGCGGCGGTCTGAAGCCTTCGGCTGGGCACCCATCGAGCAGCCAGAGACCCGGGGACCCAGAACTCTGCTCTCCAATCGGCGCAGACACGCGGCGGAATCAGAGATCCACAGTGCACACGGAAAGGTCAGATTGCGCCTGAGATAAGGGGGAGGTGGATGTCTGCCGAGGTCTAAAAGCTGCGGCTTACGCAGGCACCCATAGAGCAGCCAGGGACCCAGAACACGGCTTCCCAGGCGGCGCGGACAGGCAGGCAGCGGATTCGGAGATCCACGCGAGGCGTGGAAGGGTCAGATTTTGTCTGGGTCAGGGTGAGGTCTCCTACCCCCGCACAACAAAGATGCGCACACTGTGGGAACCAGGCTGCGGGAAAGCTGCCTCTGGAGAGGTCCGCAGAGGTGGTCAGGGTATGATCCCTAAGTGTGAAGGCAAACCCTCTGAGCTGTTGACAGAGGAGAGCTCTGGAAAACAACTCTTTTTTTTTCTGGGGCAGAGGGACAGCCTGGGAGTTATTACAGTGTCCCGGCTACAAACCCCCACAAACTGGCTTTGAGAACCACAGAGTAGCAGGATCTGAGCACAGCCTAGAGAGGTCCTGTGCTTTGTCTCAGAGATCAATTCCAAAACACTGCCACCCAGTGGATGACACACAAGTTGACTCTCACATAACCACAAAAGAATAAAGAGATTAAAACACCAAGAGGGGAACACAGGGAACTGCAATACCTTCCCTACTGGGAAACAGGAGTACCAAGCAGAATAATAGTGGAAGTGAAGGACCATTCTATTTTTCTTATTTTTTTTCTTTTTTCTTTTTTTTAATTTTTAATTTTTCATTTTCACATATTTTAATTAAAAGAATATTTCTTTTCTTTCCGCCTCAATTGATTTTACCTTTATAATTATTACATTTTTGTTTTAAACTAGTATTATTAATTACAACTAGTACTTTACCTTTTTGGAAAAAAAAACAAGTGTCATTTTGTTTTCTCTTTATTTTATTTCGAGATTAGAGTTCTACATTCTATTTCATCTTTCCTTTAGCATAATTTTACTCCAACTCAACTCTACCTTTATGCCAACACTTTCCTCCTAACTTTCCCCATTTTGTTGTCTTGTTTCTCTTTCCCTTTTCCAACTTTAGATTCTCCCTATTTTTCTCTTTACCTGGTAAAATTTCACCCATTTATATATCTAATTTCAAATCCCCTACTACAAGTCCACACAAACCTCTCTCTTCTTGTCTTCACTAATCAAAAAGTTGTTTTTTCTCTATGTCCTTTCGTTGCTATTTGCCTGAACAGTGATTATATCGATTTTTTGAATTTTTTTGTGAGATTGTTTTAGTTTATTCTACTTGTTTTATTTTGCTTTTTGCTTGCTTTGTTTTCTACCTCTCTTTTCCCTCACCTCCTTCGATACCAGTTGCTATTTGCAGTTTTCCTTAATCTCTAGGTACTGGTTGCTGGCCTTTATTGGGATTAGTGACTGTTCTACTGGAGTTGTCTCCTGACATCTATATTTTGTTCCTCTTTTCTCTCTTATACACTTTCTTTTCTCTGACTTTTTGTCTTCCTCTTTACTTCTCCTTCTCCTTTTTATTTTCTTATTTTATTTTATTGTTCACTTACTTATCTTATTTTTTTCTACTCTCCCAATTTGATTTTGGCATTTCTTTCCTTTCTTTTTCCCTCATTTTTCCTCTTCTTCTTTCTCTATTTACCCCTAATTTGTCCTTCATTGGTGGTCACCTTATTTGTGAGTATTAACATCTTGAATACATTTCTACTCAGTGCCTTATCTGCGGTACCTGGTCTGTTGTAGTTTGTGCCTTTCAATCAACGTAAGAGAGAGAACTACATAACCAGACACTCGGAGAAGAAAGACCATGGGCAGAAAAAGAAACAGCCCACATAAGACAGAAAGTCAGGTTTCACCAGAAAAGGAAGTAAACGAAATAGAAGCAGAAATAAGCCTGCCAGAGAAAGAGTTCAGAGAAATGATCATAAGGTGGATGAAAAGAATGGAAGACAAATTCGACAATATGAGTAAGAAGCAAGAGGAAATGAAGAAGCAAGAAGAAATGCACAAAGAAATAAAAAATGACATCACTGCTTTAAAGAACTCAATAGAAAGCATCAAAAGCAGACTAGAAGAAGCAGAGGACCGCATCAGTGAGCTAGAAGACACGGTAGGAAAAAATACCCAAGTACAGCAGCTTCTAGAAAAACAAGTTAAAAAGCAAGAGGAGAGTGTAAGGGAACTTTGGGATAACATGAAACAAAACAACATCCGCATAATTGGGGTTCCAGAAAGAGTGGAAACTGAACAAGGATTAGAGAACGTGTTTGAAGAAATAATGACAGAAAATTTCCCCAATATAGGAAAGAAAAAACCCACACAAATCCAAGAAGCTCACAGAGTCCCAAGCAAAATGAACCCCAACAAACCGACACCAAGGCACATTATAATTAAATTGGCAAACACCGACGACAAAGTAAGAATCTTAAAAAACAACCAGAGAAACAGAAAGTTATCTACAAAGGAACCCCCATAAGACTAGCTACTGACTTCTCAAAAGAAACTCGTCAGGCCAGAAGGGAATGAAATGAAATATACAAAGTCATGCAAAGGAAGGGTCTGAATCCAAGAATACTGTACCCTGCAAGACTCTCAATCAAAATTGAAGGTAAAATCAAAAGCTTCACAGACAAAAAAGGACTAAGGGAATATATTACCACCAAATCAGCAATGCAAGAATTGTTAAAAGGTCTGCTGTAATAAAAAGAAAGAGGAAGCGAAGAAGGAACTCGGGGGTAAGGACTAAAAATGGCAACAGATAAGTACTTATCAGTAATAACTTTAAATGTAAACGGATTAAATGCTCCAATCAAAAGACATAGGGTAAGAAAACATGATCCATATATCTGCTGTCTCCAAGAAACCCACCTTAGGAAAAGAGATGCACACAGATTGAGGGTAAAGGGATGGAACATGGTATTTCAGGCAAATGGAAATGAAAAAAAAGCTGGGGTTGCAATACTTATATCTGACAGATTAGACCTCAAAGTGAAGGACATAATAAGAGATAAAGAAGGCCACTTCATAATACTAAAGGGAACAATCCAACAAGAAGAAATAACTCTGGTAAACATATATGCAACCAATATAGGAGCACCTAAATACATTAAAAAAAAAAAAACTCTTGGAGGATATTAAGGGAGAGATTGACAGCAATACAATCATAGTAGGAGACTTTATACCCGACTGTCACCATTGGAAAAATCCTCTAAACAAAAAATCAGGAAAGAAACATCAATCTTAAAAGACTCACTAGACCAGGTGGAATTAATTTACATCTTCAGAACATTTCACCCCAAAGCCACAGAATATACATTCTTCTCCAGTGCACATGGGTCATTTTCAAAGAAAAATCATATGTTGGGTAACAAAAAAAGTCTCTTCAAATTCAAGAAGATAGAAATCATATCAAGCATTTTCTCTGACCACAGTGGCATAAAACTGGAAATCAACTATAATAAAAACAATAGAAAGAATTCAAACACATGGAGACTAAACAGCATGCTATTAAACAACGACTGGGTAACCAGAGAGATCAAGGAAGAAATAAAAACATCATGGCAACAAATGACAATGACAATGCAACAATACAAAATTTATGGGACACAGTGAAAGCAGTCTTGAGAGGGAAGTTCATAGCCCTACAAACCTACTGCAAAAAACAGGAAACAATGGTAATAAATTACCTAAACCTACAACTCAAAGATCTAAAATGAGAGCAACAAGAAAAGCCCAGTGTACTCAGAAGGAAGGAAATAGTGAACATCAGAGCAGAGATAAACAACTTGGAGACCAAAGAAACACTTCAAAAGATCAACAAAACAAAGAGCTGGTTCTTTGAAAGGATAAAGAAGATTGATGGACCCCTAGCCAGGCTCACCAAGAAGCAAAGAGAGAAGACCCAAATAAACAAAATCAGAAATGAAAGAGAAGAAATAAGAACAGACTCTGTGGAAATACAAAGGATTGTTAAAAAATGCTATGAACAACTCTATTCCAACAAATTGGAAAACCTGCAAGAAATGGACATTTTCCTAGAAAAATATAACCTCCCAAAACTCAATGAGGAGGAAGCCAAACATCACAATAGTCCAATAACTATGGAAGAAATTGAAGCAGTAATCAAAAAGCTTCCAGCAAATAAAAGCCCGGGTCCAGATGGCTACACAGGAGAGTTTTACCAAACATTCAAGGAAGAATTAAAACCTATCCTCCTCAGACTATTCAAAAACATTCAAGAAGAAGGAACACTTCCAAACACCTTCTATGAAGCCAGCATCAGCCTAATACCAAAACCAGATAAAGACAACACAGTGAAAGAGAATTATAGGCCAATATCTCTCATGAACATAGATGCCAAAATCCTCAACAAAATTCTAGCAAACCGAATCCAGCAGTACATCAGAAAGATCATACACCATGACCAAGCAGGATTCATCCCAGGAATGCAGGACTGTACAATATCTGCAAATCAATAAATGTGATACAACACATAAACAAATTGAGAGATAACAATCACATAGTCATATCAATTGATGCAGAAAAAGCATTTGACAAAATCCAACATCCTTTCTTGATAAAAACTCTCAGCAAAGTGGGAATAGAAGGAGCATACCTCAACATCATAAAAGCCATATATGATAAACCCACAGCTAACATAATACTCAATGGGCAAAAACTAAAACCATTTCCCCTAAGAACAGGAACAAGACAGGGATGCCCACTCTCACCTCTCCTGTTCAACATAGTACTGGAAGTATTAGCCATTGCAATTAGACAAGAAAAAGAAATAAAAGGCATCCAAATTAGAAAAGAAGAAGTAAAGCTGTCCTTATTTGCAGATGACACGATATTGTACATAAAAAACCCAAAGGACTCCATTCCAAAACTAATTGACTTAATTAATGAATTCAGCAATGTAGCAGGATACAAAATTAATGCTAAGAAGTCTGTGGCATTTCTATACACTAATAGTGAAATTATAAAAATAGAAACTAAAAAAGCAATCCCATTTACCATCGCACCAAAAAAATGAAGATACCTAGGAATAAACCTAACTGAAGAGGTAAAAGACCTATATGCAGAAAACTACAGGACACTGAAAAAAGAGGTAGAGGAAGATGTTAACAGATGGAAGAGCATACCATGCTCATGGATTGGGAGAATCAACATCATTAAAATGTCCATACTACCCAAAGCAATCTACAGATTCAATGCACTACCCATTAAAATACCAATGACATATGTCACAGACCTACAAAGAATTCTTCATAGATTCATCTGGAACAAAAAAAGAGCACGGATAACTACAGCAATTCTGAGAAAGAAGAATAAAGTAGGTGGGATCTCAATACCAGACTTCAAGCTATACTACAAAGCAACTGTTCTCAAAACAGCCTGATACTGGCACAAGAACAGACATATAGACCAATGGAATAGAATATAGAACCCAGATATCCACCCAAACCACTATGGTCAATTAATATTTGACAAAGGAGGCATGAACATTCAATGGAGCCAAGATAGCCTCCTCAATAAATGGTGCTGGGAAAATTGGACAGATACATGCAAAAAATTGAAACTGGACCACCAACTTACACCAAATACAAAAATAAACTCAAAATGGATACAGGACTTAAACATTAGAAGGGAAACCATAAAAATACTAGAGGAATCCACAGGTAGCTCAATCTCAGATATATGCCAAAAGAACTTCTTCACTGATACTGCTCCAAAGGCAATGGAAGCTAAAGAAAAAATAAAGAAATGGGACTACATCAAAATAAAAAGCTTTTGCACAGCAAAAGAAACCATCAAGAAAACAACAAGTAAGATCACTGTATGGGAGAACATATTTGCAAATGTTATCACTGATAAAGGTTTAATCTCCAAAATATACAGCCAACTTATACAACTTAATAAAAGGAAGATGAAGGATCCAATAAAAAAATGGGCAACGGACCTAAATAGAACCTTTTCAAAAGACGACAGAAGGAAGGCCAAGGAACACATGAAACCATGTTCAAAGTCATTAATCATCCGAGAGATGCAAATCAAAACGACAATGCGATACCATCTTACACCTGTCAGAATGGCAATCATCAACAAATCAACAAACGACAAGTGTTGGTGAGGATGCGGAGAAAAAGGAACCCTTGTGCACTGTTGGTGGGAATGCAGACTGGTGCAGCCACTGTGGAGAACAGTATGGAGTTTCCTCAAAAAACTAAAAATGGATCTCCCATTTGACCCTGTAATCCTACTCTTAGGAATTTATCCTAAGAAATTACAAACACCAATCAGAAAGGATTTATGCACCCCTATGTTCATAGCAGCAGAATTTACAATTGCTACAATTTGGAAACAGCCTAGGTGCCCGTCAGCAGATGAGTGGATCAGAAAACTGTGGTACATCTACACAATGGAATACTATGCTGCCATTAAAAAGAAGGAATTCTTACCATTTGCAGCAACCTGGTTGGAACTGGAGAGCCTTACACTTAGTGAAATAAGCCAGTCAATGAAGGAGAAGCATCACATGATCTCACTCATTAGTGGATAATAAAGAACATTATAAAGTGATGAACAAAAGGATAGATACAGAGACAGTAAAGCTTCAAACAGACTGTGAAATTACAGCAGGAAGATTAAAGTTAGGTGAGGTAATAAGAGATCAATCAAAGGACTTGTATGCATGCATATAAGCATAACCAATGAACATAGACACTGGGGGGTAGGGGTACGCCTGGGAGGGATGGGGAGATACGTATAAAAATTTAATAAAAATTAAAAAAAAAAGAATGCCAGAAGGGGGAAAAAGTGAGCAAAGGATAGAAAACATGTTTGAAGAAATAATGGCAGAAAATTTCCCTAACCTGATAAAGGAAAAAGTCACACAAATTGATGAGGCATAGAAAGTCCCAAGCAAGAAGAACACAAACATGGCCACTCCCAGACACATCATAATTAAAATGACAAAATTTCAAGACAAAGAGTGAAGCTTAAATCAAGAGAAAAGCCAACTGTTGCCTATAAAAGCACCCTGATAAGGATGATATCTGATTTCTCATCAGAAAGTAAAGGCCAGAAGGGAATGGCATGAAGTATTCAAAGTAATGGAAAGCAAAGATCTGAAACCAAGATTACTGTAGCCAGGAAGGCTACCATTCAAAATAGTGGGGGCAAAAAGCTTCCCAGACAAAAAAAAGGCCTAAGGAGTTTTTCACCACCAAACCAGCACTTCAAGATATGCTAAAGGACTGCTGTAATGAGGACAGAGAGAGATAAGAATAGGTATAAAAATTAAAATGGTAATAAGTAAGTAGTATCAACAATAACCATATAAATATAAACAGATTAAATTTTCCAATCAAAAGACACAGGACACAAAAACATGACCCAAATAAATATGTTGTTTACAAGAGACCCACCTAAGAACAAAAACTCACACATGATGATATTGAAGAGATGAGAAAAATGTTTCATGCAGATGGAAATGGGAAAAAAACACACAACACACACACACCTGGGTTAGCAATACTCATATCTGATAAAATAGACTTCATAATGAAGGCTATCACAAGAGACAAAAAGTCATTATATAATACTAGAGGGATCAATCCAAGAAGAGAATATAATCCTGGTAAACATATTTGCACCCAAGAGCACATACTATATAATAAAAGCCTAACATGCTAAGTGTCAAGTCATCCAGTTGTCTGTTCAACCAATCAAAGCATAATATGCTAATGAAATGCTAAGGCCACTCAACTGTTCGCTAATAACATACACTGACCACCAAGAGCAAACATTCGACCAGTCAACCAGTCACTATGATGTGCACTGACCACCAGTGGGCAGACAGTTGACTGGTCAACCAGTCACTATGATATGCAATTGACTACCAGGGGGTAGACACTCTGACCAGTAGGTTAGCTTGCTGCTGGGGTCAGCCAATCAGGACTGAGCGAAATGGGCTGGACACACCCTGGAGCCCTCCCCTTGTCCCTCTGTGGTGGTCAACCTCCTGCATCCCTCCCTGGCCCTGATTATGCACTGGTAGGGTCCCTTGGCCTGGCCTATGCCCGTTCGTAATCTGGGACCCCTTGGGGGATGTTAGGAGAGCAAGTTTCTGCCTGATCCTGCAGACCAGGCCGAGGGAACCCACTGGTGCACGAATTCATGCACCGGGCCTTTAGCCTCTATAATAAAAGCCTAAGCAACCATTATGGCAGAAAGATCAGAATGATTGGTCTCTCTGATGTGTCACTGACCACCAGGGGGCAGACACTCAACACAGGAGCTGCCCCCTAGTAGTCAGTGAGCTCCCAAAGGGGGAGCACCGCTCAGCAAGAAGCTTGGGCTCATGGCTGGTGAGTGCAGCTGCCACGGTGTGAGACTCTCTTGACTTCACAGCAGCAGGTGCAGTGGATCAGGATGAGTATGAGTAGTGCCCAGCCCCGATTTGGGCTCCTCCCTGGCTGCCTGCCGCTTGGCACATGGCTACATTCCCCAAGGGGTCCCAGACTGTGAGAGAGTACAGGCTGGGCTGAAGACGTCCTCCCCGCCTTCAGTGTATGAATTTCATAAACTGAGCCTCTAGTAAACATATAAAAAAACCAACCTCTACAGCAGTGGTCACCAAACGATGGTCTGTGAGGTTCAAAAGGTTGGCGACCTATGCTCTACAGGGCTTTAAGGGAGACACTGACAGCAATAGAGTCATAGTAGGAGCCTTTAACACCCTGCTGACTTCACTGAATAGATCTTCCAGACAAAAATTAACAAAGAAACGGTACCTCTAAAGGACACACTGAATCAGATGGACTTAAGTGACATTTATATAACATTTCGCTTCAAAGCTGCAGATTATACATCCTTCTCAAGTGCACATGGGTCATTCTCAAAGATAGACCACATGTTAGGACACAAAACAAGTCTCTGCAAGTTCAAAAATTGAATCATATCAAGCATCTTCTCAGATCCAAATGGAAAAAAATCAACTACAGTAAAAACATTCAAACATTTGGAGGCTAAATGGCATGTTATTAAATAATGAATGGGTTACCAATGAGATCAAGAAAGAAATAAGCCTGGCTGATTTGGCTTAATGGATAGAGCGTTGGCCTGCGAACTGAAAGGACCCGGGTTCGATTCTGGTAAAGGACATGTACCTTGGTTGTGGGGACATCCCCAGTAGAAGGTGTGCAGGAGGCAGCTGATCAATGTTTCTCTCTCATCGATGTTTCTAAATCTCTATCCCTCTCGCTTCCTCTCTGTAAAAAATCAATAAAATACATATTTAAAGAAAGGAAGAAAGGAAGAAAGAAAGAACGAACTTCCTGGAAACAAATGAAAATAAACATGCAACTACCTAAAACCTATGGGACACAGCAAAAGGAATCCTGAGAGAGAAGTTTGTAGCACTACAGACTTACCTCAAAAACACAACAACAACACACAAGAAAAACAAATAATAAACTATTTAATCCTATAATTTAAAGAATTAGAAAAAGAACAAGAAAAGCCAAAAGTAAGAAGGAAGGAAGGAAATAATAAAGATTAGAGCAAAAATAAATGACAGAGACTAAAAGAACAATACAA
Source organism: Lasiurus cinereus (assembly GCA_011751065.1). NCBI lineage: Eukaryota > Metazoa > Chordata > Mammalia > Chiroptera > Vespertilionidae > Lasiurus > Lasiurus cinereus. The sequence goes on from JAAGEH010000380.1 coordinate 575,817, forward strand.
AAAAAAAAATTCAATGAAACCAAGAGCTGGTTCTTTAAGAAGATAAATAAGATTGCTGACCTATTAGACTCATCAAGAAACAAAGAGAGAAGACCCAAAAAAATAAAATCAGAAACAAAATCGTGAAGTTAACAACTGCCAACACAAAAATACGAAGAGCTGTAAGAAAACTAACAACTAGAGATGCAGTGCACGAAATTCGTGCATGGGGATGGGAGGGAGTTTCCCTCAGCCCAGCTTGCACCTTCTCCAATCTGGGACCCTTCAGGGAATGTCTGACTGCTGGTCCCCAGAGATCGGGCCTAAACCAGCAGTTGGCCATTGCTCTCATAATCTGGGATCACTGGCTCCTAACTGCTCACCTGCCTGCCTTATTGCCCCTAACCCCTCTGCCTGCCTGCCTGATTGCCCCTAATCCCTCTGCCTGCCAGCCTGATTGCCCCTAGCTTGGCCCCTGCCAACCTGATTGCCCCTACCTTGCCCCCCTGCCAGCCTGATGGACCATAACTTGGCACCCTGTCGGGTTGATCCTCCCCCTAACTGCCTCTGCCTCAGCCCCCAGTATGACTTTGCTCTGCAGGAGGTGACCTGGTTGATCAGGCCTGAACCTCAGCCCTTCAGCAGCCACCCACGGATGCCTGAGCCTCGGCCTTCACAGTCACTGCAGCTTTGTCTGGAAGGATGTCCACTCTAATTAGCATATTACCCTTTTATTAGTTTAGGTAAGCTGGAGAATGTGGATGAAATGGAAAAATTCCTAGAAAAATACAATCTCCCAAAACTGAATCAGAAAGAATCAGAAAACCAGAATAGGTCAATTAACAGCTGATGAAATAGAAGTAGTAAAAAAAAAACAAAAAACAAAAAAACTCCCAGCAAACAGAAGTCCAAGTCTGAAAGCATTCAGAGGAAGGTTTTACCAAGCCTTCAAAAAACAACTAACACCTATCCTCCTCAAAGTATTCTAAAAACCACAAGAAAAAGGAACATTTCCAAGCTGCTTTAATGAGCCAGCATTACCCTAATTGCAAAACTAGATAAAGACACCACAAAGAAAGAGAATTACAGGCTAATATCCCTGATGAACCTAGATACTAAAATCCTCAACAAAATATTAACAAAAAAGATCCACCAATATATTAAAAAGATCATACACCATAAATAAGTGGGAGTTATTGCAGGGAATACAAGGCTGGTACAATATTCGCAAATCAATAAATGTGATACATCACATAAACAAATTAAAAGACCAAAATTCAAGATCTTACCAATAGGTGCAGAAAAAGCATTCAACAAATTCCAACACCTCTTTTTAGAAACTCTCAGCAAAGTGGAATAGAGGGATCATATCTCAACATGATAAAGGCCATATATGACAACCTATAGAGAACATCATACTCAATGGGCAAAAAAATAAAACCATTTCCCAGAAGAATAGGAACAAAAAAGGGATGTCTGCTTTCATCATGTTTATTCAACATAGTCCTGGAAGTCCTAGCCACAGCAAACAAAAAATAAGAAGAAATAAAAGGCACTCACATTGGAAAGGAGGAAGTAAAACTCTCATTATTCACAGGTGACATGATATTGTATACAAAAATCCCTAGACTCCACTAAAAAACTAGATTCAATACATGAATTTGGCAAAGTAGATATCAAATCAATATAAAAAAACAATGGCTTTTTTATATACCAATAATTAATTCTCTGAAAGAGAAGGTAAACAACCTCAATTACCATTTCAACAAAAAATTAAGATACACAGGAATATACTTTTACCAAAGAAGTAAAAGATTTGTACTCAGAAAACTACAGGACATTGAGAAAAATGATAGAAGAAGATATAAACAAGTGGAAGAATATACCATGTTCATGGATTGGGACAATTAACATAATCAAAATGTCCAAACAACCCAAGGCAATCTATAGACTCAATGCAATCTCTATTAAAATACCAACAGCATATTTCACAGATCTAGAACCAATACTCCAAAATTGCATATGGAACCAAAAAAGACCCTGAATAACTGCAGCGATCTTGAGAAAGAAGAACAAAGTTGGAGAAATCACAATACCAGATTTCAAATTATACTACAAAGGTACTATAATCAAAACAGCCTAGTAATGTCATAAGAACAGGCATATAGATCAATGAAATAGAACAGAGAACCCAGAAACTGACCCATGCAATTACGTTCAATTAATATTTGACAAAGGAGGCAAGAGCATTCATTGGAGCAGAGACAGTCTCTTCAATAAATGTTGTTGGGAACATTAGAGAGATACTCCATACATAAGAATAAATTCAAAATGTAAATAAGCCTTAACTGTAAGGCACAAAACCATAAAAATTCTAGAAGAAACCACAGGCAGCAAAATCTTAGACATCTTATGTAGCAATATGTTTACAGATACATCTCCTAGGGCAAAGGAAATTAAGGAAAAAATAAACAAATGGAACTACATAAAAATAAAAGAAAGAAAAGAAAAAAGAAACCATCAACAAAATAATAAGGGAGCCCACTGTATGGAAGTACATATTTGGCAATGATACATCTCATAAAGGGTTAATATCCAAAATATATAAGGAACTCATACAACTTAACAAAAGGAAGACAACCCAAATAAAAAATGGGCAAAGGACCTAAACAGATACTTCTCCAAAGATAGCCAAGAGACACATGATTTCACTTATACGTGTAATCTAATGAACAAAACAAACTGATGAACAAAATAGACCCAGAGACATAGAAGCACTGAACAGACTGTGGAATCTCAGAGGGAAGATGGGGTGGGGGTGGGTGGGAAGAGATCAACCAAAAACTTGTATGCATATAAGCATAATCCATGGACACAGACAATATGGTACTGAAGGCCTGGGGTGGGGATGAGGGCAGTATAGGTGTTATTAAGAGAAGAAAGGGGGCATATGTAATACTTTCAATAATAAAGATTTAATTTTTTTTTAAAAGAATATGGCAGAAGTGATGAAATTTTGCTTCTGAGTTTAGATTACGTACTTGGAAAAAGTAGCTTCTATTTTGGGCTCAGGGATGGCTCAGTTTCCCCCATCAAGTTGTGAATCGGTCCAAGTGGCAAAGAACTGAGGGAGACTTGGCCTACTGCCAGCAAAGAACTTAGATCCGCAATCCAAAAGCTCACCAAAAAAAAAAACGAATCTTGTCAACAACTTCATGAGAAACCTTTCCAGCAGATCCTCCCCAAGACAAGCCCTTCAGATCAGAACACAGTCCTGGCCAGCACCCAGCTATTGCCCACAGATTCCCGTTCTTCAGAAACTGAGAGACAATACATGTTTGTTGCTTTAAAAACTCAGTTTTAGGGTAATTTGTTACAAAGCCATAGATAACTAATGCACTATGTGCTTATATTTTTTCACATAAGGAACAAGATTCCTTAAATCCTGTTTTGGGAACCTTATTCCGCAAATGGCCTACTAGGATAGTTAATTTTCATGGTTTATTTATGAAATTTCTAAGAACTATATATTATTTTCTTAAATACATTCATGTGAATTTAAAACTAGAAGTGATTTTCCCAGAAAAATGTGAGTAAAAACTGACACTTCATGAACCCTTTACCTCCTTATGTACTGAGTAGTCTTGCATATCCATAGCCCAAGACTACTTTACTTTGGCAGCTCACTCTCTGCACACCCTTGACTTAAGAATAGAAACCTACATAAGGCAAGATAAATCTTTCCTCTGTAGTTTAAACCAAGTTCTTCCTCAAAAGCAGGGAGGGGGGAAAACATCTTCCCATCTCTCTTTAAATCACTATAAATATAGTAGCTTCCCATGCTACTGTAACAAAACACTGCATACTTAGTGGCTTAAAACAATACAGATTTATTATTATCTTACAGTTCTGAAAGGTTGGAAATCTAAATCACTTTCACTGGCTAAAATAAAGGAGTGGCAGGCTGGTGTTCCTTCTTGAAACCCTAAAAGAGAATCTGTTTTCTTGCCCTTCCCAGCTTCTAAAGAACACTTTACGTATCTTGGATCACAGTCCCTTCTTTCATCTTCAAAGCCAGCAGTGTAGCATCTTCTCTCCTCTCGGCCAAGTGCTTCAATTATCTTTTCTCTTTCAACTCCAGACATTTTGCTAATAATGAAATTAATGGCCTATTTATGAAAATACACTCTCTCATTGGTGAAATCAGTAGAGTGTAAAAAGTGTGGATTAACCCAGCTAGTGTGACTCAATGGTGACCCATGACTCAAGAGGACACTGGTTCTATTCCCGGTCAGGGCATATACCCAGTTGGCAGGCTCCATCCCCAACAGGGGGCTGTACAGGAGGCAGCTAATCAATGATTCTCCCTTATCATGTTCCTCTCTCTCTATCCTTCTCCCTTCTTTTCTCTCTAAAAATCAATAAAATAATTTCTTCTTAAATGTGGGTTAGCTAAAATATTTTAGATTTACCCCTCCTCCTTACATGAACAGAGTATAAGAAGCTTGCAAAATCTATAGTCCACACCCTGGGAATGGCACTCAATGATTGATCCCTAACCCATCCTTTGTCCATCCACTGAGTCAGGATTCTTTTTGGCTGTTGCTAACTACAGAAGTAATAAAATTATACCTCTAGAATATTGTTGAAATTGCCTCAAATGAAGTTTTCATCAAAATGCTGTTTGCCTAAATGAACAAAGAGCTAGCACTTTAGCTTACTCATAAATACTTAAAGTCTGTACTTGTCAGAATTTAACCCAAGACTGACTTCATTAAAATGTATTAGTAAAGTTGTGGATAAACAACTAAGCCTCAGCCACTTTTAACCAAGTGGCTTTGGGCGATTATCAACAAATAGAAAGATATTGTGCAGCTGACATTAAATGCTAAGAGTGGTAATGGCAAATATTGAGTCCAGAAAAGAATTACTGAGGGCTAAACTAAGCCAATGAACCTTTGAACAAGGAAGTCTGAGAACAATGAATGGAGAAGTATTATGTCTCTTACAGTGGAAAGTACCAATTCAATGCAGACATTATGTCTCTTAACAGTGGAGGGCAAGTATCAATTCAATGCCCCCCTCCCTACCGGCCTGGTTGCCCCCAACTGCCTCCCTTGCCAGCCTGGTTGCCCCTAACTGCCCCCAGCCCGCCAGCCTGGTTGCCCCCAACTGTATCCCCTTGCCAGCCTGGTCACCCCATGCAGCCTGCTATTTGGTCATTACTATGAGAGCATCCTGGCCAGTTTGCATATTACCCTTTATAGATTGTTGACCAAAGAGATATTCTTTAACCAAGCTACTCCAAGTCAGGAGTCACACACAGGGCTATTCATGCATCAGACACTAAAGTAAAGGAGTAGGGAAGAAACACTATCATTGATATCACTAGTTTGTTCTTTCACCAGTTTAGAAAATTCTCCCAAATCCCTTAAGTTGAATTTATTCTCTTTAACCATTGCTTATTCTATAAAATGAAAAGAACACAACCCATCTCAAGATTTTTATATATGAAAGTACTCTGCAAATTGTAATACGAATGGTAATTTCTACTGTAACTTCCATTCTTATAACATAGGTACCTAATCTCTTAATAAAATATACATACTACATATTATCAATTTTATCATCTCCCACTACAACCATTTCCCTGAAATTATACTGAATTACCACTATTTTATTCATCTTCAATTTCAACATACTCCAATATGTTGTCCCAAACATGATCTCTTTGTTTATTCTAAATATTAGTCAGCTGTCTCTAGCTAGAAGATCCTTAATCAAATTTCCAAATTTCAACTAATACCTTTTTCCGATATATTCTGAATCTAGAAAAGTGCCCATGTTTGTGACAACTTCACTTCTAATTTCTATCCTTTCCAAAGATTTGAAATTTCATCTTTACAAAATCTTCACTAAAGAGAAATCAAAAGGTAAAGACCTAAAATAAACTTAAAATTTATTTACAACAATCACAGCTTACAATCTAGTTTGAAATGCCTAATTTAATCTTACTCTAATTTCTTGCTTCTAAAGAAACTTTTGTTTAGATTGCTCAGGTTTGTCTTGCAAGTAAATATAAAACATTTACAAAATGGTTTCTTGGAATTTCTTTATCCTTCCCCCGAAGATACCACATAAATTTGCTTTTTCTCCTTATCTGGCATAAACCTTCCATCATCTTACATGAATTGTAAAGAATTTGTATTGTATTTCTTTGTATTAGTTTTTACAACTGCAAAAATGTATTTGTGTGCAACAATATTCTTATTAAGAAATGTAAACAAAAACATGAATTTGAAATATATGTCAGATAAAACATCACCAGTTTAATTCATTCAAGGGTTGGCAAAAGTAGATTTACAGTTGTGAGTGTGGATAGTTTATTCTTATATTATTATTTATTAATTGTTGTATTATTTTTCCATACAAACAATTGTAAACCTCCTGAATATTGCTCATGTCAAACTCCTTTAGATTCAAAGAAACCAAAAACAAGGGTTCTCTCTGTCAGTCAATGGTATGAACAGAGCACAGTGGTTAAAACATGCTCAAAATTATTTTCCCTGGATTATCTCATTTGCTTCTCAAGTATTACTCATTCTATTAACAGACAGCAAAACCTGTCTGTCCATGGTCATAAAGTGAAATAGCTGAGTCAAAGCCCAACTCTTCTTAAATAGCTGACTTAAAAGTGAAGGCCAGCACAGTTCTCATATCATTTGCTTTCACCACTGTTATAATTACACATGGATTTTTTATTATTAAAATATAATAATGGTGTATTTATTAAAGAACTTTGCAAATTATTAATCCTCTATCAGAAAACATTTTTTAAAAATATTTACAGAGAATCCAAGATGGCAGCATAGGTAAACACCTACACTGCTGCCTCGCACAACAATTTCAAAACTACAACCAAAAGATAGAACGGACATCATCCAGAACCACAAGAAAGCTGGCTGAGGGGAAGTTCTACAACTAGAAGGAAAGAGAGGGGCTCACAGAGACCCAGAGGAGCTGCAAAAAGCTGAGGTACGGAGATGCACGCGTGGAGAGAGTGGGTGCTGGAGCACCTGCATGGCTTTCTCTGGCGGGAAGGAGACAGAGACTCTCAACGGCACTGAACCCCTTATCCTATGACACTAAACACCAGATCCAGCCAAAACTCATTCGGGGTGAGTTTGGACTGTCAAAAGGGAGAAGTGCACAGAAATTTAGGGGAGTCGCAAAAGATCAGAAGTCTGGTGACGCACACAGCACTGCTGATTGTGCCACTGGCTTTCACTAGTGGGCGGGAGACAGACCCTCCCAACTGCACCACTTCTGACTCCACTAAACCCCAGTTTTGGGTGAAACCCTAGGGATCCAGACTCATATGGTCCCGGAGTGCAGGGGAACCAGAGGGGCAGCAGTCTAGAGGCAATTATCCAGTCACGTGAGACTTGGGGGCCGTGGAGGACAGGGCCGACTGGAAGGCAAGGCAGTCCCTTAAGCCTTGAGACTCCACCCATCCCAAGCTCAACAGAGAGGCTTTTGCAGTTTTGCAAGTCTGGTATCATAAGGCTGAATCCAACACAGAAGTTCTCCCAGCATAGTGAAAATGGTGAGACAAGGGAAGGGATCACAAACAAAAGAAATGGAGGAAAAGAAACGACTGGATATAGAGTTCAAAATGACGCTTATAAGGTTTTTCAAGAATGTCCTAGAAAAGTTGGATAAAGTGAGCGAGACCCAAGAGGAGATGAAAAAGAACCAACTAGAGATGGAAAAGAACCAACTAGAAATTAAACATACACTGACTGAAATAAAACATATTTTACAGAGACTTAACAGCAGACTAGAGGAAAGCAAGAATCAAGTCAAAAATTTTAAATATAAAAGAATCAGAAAACACTCAACTGGAAAAGCAAGAAGAGAAAAGAATTCAAAAATGTGAAGATAATGTAAGGAGACTCTGGGACCGCTTCAAGCATACCAACATCAGAATTATGGGGGTGCCAGAAGAAGTGAGAGAGCAAGATACTGAAAACCTATTTAAAGAAATAATGACTGAAAACTTGCCACATCTGGTAAAAGAAATAGACTTACAAGTCCAGGAAGCACACAGAACCCCATATAAAAAGAATCCAAAGAGAACTACACCAAGACACATCATAATTAAAATACCAAGAGCAAAAGAGAAAGAGAGAATATTAAAAGCAGCAACAGAAAAACAGTTCATTACCTACAAGGGAGCATCCATTCCACTGTCAGCTGATTTCTCCACAGAAATGATGCAGGCCAGAGGGGACTGGCAAGAAATATTCAATGTGATGAATAGCAAGAACCTACAACTAAGAATACTCTATCCAGCAAATTATCATTCAGAATTGAAGGGCAGATAAAGAGCTTCACAGAGAAGAAAAAGCTAAAGGAGTTCATCATCTCCAAACCAGTATTATATGAAATGCTGAAAGGTACTCTTTTAGAAGAGGAAGAAGAAAAAGGTAAAAGACAAAAAATTATTAACAACAAATACATATCTATCAACAAGTGAATCTAAAAATTAAATGAATTAAAAATTGGATCAACAGAATAAACTGGTAAATATAATAGAATCAGGAGCACAGAAAAGGAGTGGACTGATAATTCTCAGGGGGAAATGGTGAGGGGTGTACAGGGAGCGACTGGACAAAAATCATGCACCTATGGATGAGGTCAACAGGAGGGAGGAAAGGGTAGAGGGAGGGGTGGAGCCGGATGGAGTGGAGCTATGGAGGCGAAAAAAGAGAAACAAATGTAATAATCTGAATAGTAATTTTTAAATCTTATAATAAGTTTTAAATCTTTAAAAATTTTTAAAGATTTAATTTTAAAAAATATATATTTACAGTCAGATGCCATTTTCAAGAATAAAAATTTTCTACCAGAAACATGAAAGCATTTGTCACTAATTATCGTAACTATCATTTATGATTTCAAAGTAATGAATTACCAAGTATTCACTTGGTATCCTTTACTTACCGAGATAATGTTGTTTTTCCAGAACCAGGCAAGCCTCTTAAAAGAATAAGTAACTTCTGTAATTTATTTAATTTTTCCTCTTGAAACTGCTGGTTCATAAACCTGTCTGTTCTATTACACTTGCCCATAGAAGGATCTTTCCAGCATCCTTCACTGGTTTCACAGAAACCATTATTCATATACCCATCTTGTACAGTGTAGTCATTTCCATAGGGAAGATCACTAATGATATTCTCATAGTCAGTATATTCATTGTTTTGATCAAAAGTCAAGCAATTCCAATTAATGTGACAATTATTTACATAACATCCGTTTCGAATCTGAGAGCTATTTTGGGCATGAAAAATATTTGGTAGACTAGGTGAATCATTGAATCTTTGAATATTTAAATAGTTAAAACTGGGAAGAGGAGGACCTTGGGGTACTATAAAAGGATGCACTGATTGCCAGTCAGGCCTGAAGGAAGTCAAGGACTCGTCACAAAATGTAGGTATTCCTTGTCCATGACAATATTTGCCTGGGTCATTCCCTATGTACTGTTGATAACCATAATGCGACTGAAGAACATTAGTAACATCTCTTTTCTTTTCTTCCTCATATTTGATCAGATCATTATTATGGCCTTGATAATATGAAATAAATTGTTCCTCAGAGGGTTCAGGTTCCTTACTACTGCCTTCTAAATCATCTTTTTCATTTTCAAGCTCTTCAATTTCTTTGTAAAACTGGAATAACTCATTATCAATCTCTGATTTTTTGCAGTTAAATTTCTGTTTCTCTTTTTGTACTTCTTTGCCATCTATACCATTGATAGTGTCTGCTTGATTCTTCCTTTCATTACATTTCTTTTCCTGGGTGGGTTTGTAAATGGGTCCTATAAATGCTTTACTTGTGCTATATATCTCATCATCTGTGGATACCAATAGAGGACTTGTAGCCTGTAAAACTTGTGAATCAATGGACTCTATAACAGCTGGTCTATCAGCAGGCATCTCATCATGCAGAGGTTTCAGCAAATCTGTGGTTTTGGTATTATCCTCCTGAAGAGAGCTATGTCCTCTGACATCAAGGATAGTCAAAGGAATCCAATCATTTCCACCTTTCTCTTGGACTCTGTGAAAATTAGAACTACCATGATGGGGGGAAACAAAAGACTCTTTGGTTAACTTCAATTTTTTATGGCATGGTTCACTTTTTAGATCTTCCCCATATCCCAAGGATTTAGCTTCAATTTCACCATAAGGCATCTGAGGAGTACACAAATCATACAATTAATAGCTAATATTTTAAAAATTCTAAACAAGTTTCTTTGGAAACAAGAAAATAGAAAAAGACATTTAAGTGTGTGATAGTAAAAAGTAAATGGTAACATTTTCCCAAAATACAAAAATTATAAATTTGTAATTTCATAGTCAGTTACTATTTAAGTGTCGTTATAATTTGAGAGGGATCTCATTGAAGGTAAGCGTATGTCATTAAAAAACAACAACTCTCTTTTAATCTAAGTGACACATTAATGAACTTAGATAACTTAAAAAACTTTATAACTTTGGAAAGTTGAATAAATAATATGCATTTTGATGATATAATATCGTTTAAAAGAAAAAACTACTTTAGCTGCACTGAAAATGAGACAAATACAAACTTGATTTTTGTTTAGCAAAGAACTTCTGGCAACTCCCCAAATCAAAGCGCTCCTCTTTTCTAGGTGATCGGCCCATCTCGAAGATAAACTCTGCTTCCCTTGACATTTCTGAGGGGCCCGCAATAATACAATCCGAAAGCTTGCTTTACTCAGTTCTTCGTTCTGCCCACTCTCTGGTGTTCCTCCAACACGAAGAAAAAGGCGAACAGAGAACAGTACCCATAGGACTGATAGAGAAAACACAACTGTAAAGAACGCCGAACGCCGAACACCACAGCACTAACTCGGCCACCTCTCGGCTTCTTGTTTCCTCGTTAGAAAGGTCAGAAAAGTCCCAAGAAGAGATGGGGGTAGTGGTAACGGAGCGAAGCATTGCATACATCCTGCGCCGCACAGCCTCCCGGGAGGCCAGGCAAAAGTGTGTCACTGCTTTCTCGGTCCCAACAGAAACAAGTTCAGGTTCTGCCGAGAATCCGTGTACAGCTAACGGCAGGGTCTGACCAAGTGCCAGCGAGAATCCATATCGCTGACGTTAGAAGAAAAAGTCACCACCACTACCTCCCCTCCCACTCCCAACACACACACAATTGAAATTGGCTGTTTACTCACCTTACCGGACAGCTCCACATTGACCTTCACCTCGCAATAAAACCGTATTCTGGAAAGACACAGGCCTCTGAGACGCTGAAAAAAAACGCGGAAACACGGCCCTACAGCAAAAACCTGGAGGAATGAAAGCCCAGCCCAGAACTACGAGCCACACACTTCAGTGCACAAATGGCGGCCACTTCACAGTGACCCGGAAGAAATCACGGACTCGCGCTGGGAATTGTTGGAATTGAAGTCTAACGTCACATCTGTCGGCATGTGTCTGCTGACGACTGGTCTCCCAGACTCCATTGCGCCATTAACCCTCTGATTTTTTTTTTTTTTTGCAACAAACTTAACCCGGAATTGGTTCTTAAAGTGGGGAAGTTACTTAAAACTCCAACTTCAGCCAAAAAAGTGTCATGCCATGGGATTCACCCTTAAAAAGATGGATAACGTGAATGTCTGCACCCTAAAAACATACGTAAGTGGCCCTCTGTGCTTTTAAGGCTTTTTACAAAGAATTAGGTTTTTCAAATGAAACTCAACGTTTGGTATCGCAAAGTAGAGCTGCCCTTGTTTTTACGAAAATCATTCAGTAATTGTAAGAACATCGCTGCAGCAGAGCCTTGACAACTGATAAAAATGCTTATGATAAAATCATGTAGTGTTATATATCTGTTTTGTTTTGGGAGATAAAGACCAATTACTGAGCTTTTTCATTTAAAAGTCAATACATACAGTATGTGAAAAGCGCTTAGAACAGCCCTGGTGAAAAGAAAGGCTATGTGTTTATTAAGTTAGAAATAAATACCGGTCTTGGTTAGAGCGTCCTCCCGGTATACCAGGGTTGCAAGTTAGATCCCACCCGCCCCATCTGCGGCAGGGCTCATACGAGAAGCAACCAATGAATGCATAAATAAGTGGAACAACAAATTGAAGTCTCCCCCTACCCCCCGTGTCTCTCTAAACTCAATCGATAAAAAAATAATAATTAAAATAGAATGATACGAACTGAACAACTGGTAATGTTTGGCGCAGGGTTCCCTCTCCCTAGACCTCCACCCTGCCCGGCATTCTTTCCTATTCCTGCCAGGGTAACTGCTAATCTCTTCATAGTTAAATGAATCTTTGTTGTCATAGTGCTTTAATTTATAAATACAATATTTACTATCACAGTACAGGATGTTTGCATTTGATTATTTAACAACCTTATGAACAAGAGGACTCAGCTAAGTATTTCATTCTCTTACAAAGAAGGTATCTTCCTCAAATACAAATTTCCACATTGACATTTATTTGACATTTTCCTCCTTAGTAGATTCGAGTTGAAACAGCCACATAAATGAAGTGGTTCCTTCTCTGGACATTACATCCAGAGGCAAAGGATATCTGTCTATCCATTGTAAGGTGATATTAATCTCTTCTAAGATGTGATCAATGTGTTATCTAGTTTCTCCACTGTATATTTTCCTCCTTGGAACTAATGAGCAATCTGTGAGGAGATACTTTGAGACCAAGTAAATATCTTGCTCCTACTCAAACTCTACCTCATGGTTCAGCCTCCATTGATGAGTTTTGCTGCAAACAATATTTACCAGGAAGGTTACAAAATATTGATTTTTTTTAACTCATTCAAATTCTTCACATTCATTGGTCCTGCTTACAGAGTGGCCCACAAGTCACTTTACCATTTAAAAATTTCATAACGTTTTTTGCACTAATTTATTGTTGTTGTTACCTGAGTAATATTCACCCAAGGATATTTTCCCATTGATTTTTAGAAAGAGTGCACGGGAGGGGAAGAGATGGAGAGAGAGATAGGGAGAGGGGAGGGGAGGCAAGGGGAGAAGAGAGAGACACATCAATTGGTTGTCTCCCACATGCACCCTACCCAGGATTGAGCCTGCAACTGAGGTATGTGCCCTTGACTGGAATCAAACCTGGAATCTTTCAGTTCTTGGACAGCCACTCTATTCACTGAGCCAAATTTGCCAGGGTGACAATTATTTTTTTGTTTGTTTCAAATTTTGAAAATTTGTTCGCTGGAAATTTATTATGGAAAAATTCATGATGGAACAATATGTAAAAATCATTGAATTTTATTTTGAAAATCAACACTACATTGTTCTGACATAGAAAGCATAATACAAGGGCTTTTCCATGTCAGGAATCCACCTACAAAACCAACAATATGTCACTTAGTTCCAACGTTTCCAGCAACAAGCGTCTATTAATGATTTGCGATGTCAGGAGATCACATTCAGTACATGTGCAGGATAATATTGAGTGTGTATAGCAGAGCAGTCAGGAAGAACTAGGAACATTCCCTGGAAGATTCTCGAGAGCTTGGAACTTTATGGACTTCATTGCAGTGTATGCAACAAGATTTACACATGTACTCATACGAGGTGCAATTGGTGCACGAACTAAAGTCCAGTACTAGCCAGTCGCTTAAGGACAACATTCAGGAAGAAATTCAAGTGGTGGAACCTGACATGTTAAGAGCGTCATGGAAAACACCATAGAAAGAGCCCGAGCCTGTGCTAGTGAAGCAAAAAATGGAGGTCATATATTTGACATCATTTTTCAGACATAGTTTAAAAAATTCCCATTTTCTGTACTTTATATTATTTTAAAAGTAGAAAAAACTAACAAAAAATGTATTAAATGTTTAAGTTGTAAAGCAATCTATGGGCCACCCTGTATAAGAATCCTTCTTATTTGTTTCTTTACTATCATTATGAATTCAACTATCTCTTAAAAAGTTATAATCCATTGCTATCTGTATTTATTTTTATACTTAGTTTAGAACAGTTTTAGATTCACAGAAAAATTGAATAGATAATATAGAGAGTTCCAACATAACCCCCTCCAAACATGGATACACACTAGTTTCCCCTATTAATAACCTCTTATGTTATTATAATACACTGTTATAATTAATGAACCAATATTAATATTTTAATATCAACTACAGCCCCTATTTATTCAGATTTCCTTAGTTTTTTTTTCAGATTTCTAAAAATTTTCAATCTTTATTGTTAAGAATATTACTGATGTTCCTCTTTCCCTTTCCCATTGCTCACCTCCACCTGGTTCTCTTCTGTCCCTCCCACTCCCTTCCCTCTGATATTGTCAATCTATTTCACATTTCCATGCCTCTGATTCTATTTCATTCACCAGTTTATTTTGTTGATTAGATTTCTTGTTTGTTTATTTTAAATTTTAGATTCAATTGATAGGTATGTATTTATTGCCATTTTATTGTTCATATTATTTATCTTTTCTCCCTCCTCCTTTTTGTCTTCCTCCTCTTCCTTCTTCTTTTTCTTTTTCTTCTTCTAGAATACCCTTCAACATTTCATGTAATACTGATTTGGTAGTGATGAACCCCTTTAGCTTTTTTGTTTGTTTGTGAAGCTCTGACCTTCAATTCTAAATGAGAGCTTTGCTGGATAGAGTAATCTTGGTTGTAGCTCCTTGCTATTCATCACTTTGAATATTTCTTGCCACTCTGTTCTGACCTGAAAAGTTTCTGTTGAGAAATCAGCTGACAGTCATATGGACACTTCCTTATAGGCAACTTAACTGCTTTTCTCTTGCAACTTTTAAGATTCTCTTTGTCTTTAACCTTTGGCATTTTAATTATGACGTGTCTTGGTGTGGTCCTCTTTGGGTTCCTCTTGTTTGGGGCTCTCTTTACTTCCTGGACTTGTAAGTCTATTTCTTTCACCAGGTAGGGAATGTTTTCTGTCATTATTTCTTAAATAGATTTTCAGTATTTGAGTTCTTCTCTTTCTGGCACCTCCCATAATTTGAATGTTGGTATTCTTCAAGTTGTTCCAGAGGCTCCTTACACTATCTTCATATTTTTGGATTCTTTTTTCTTCTTGCTCTTCTGATTGGGTGTTTATTGCTTTCTCATATTCCAAATTGTTGATTTGATGTTTGGAATCCTCTTCTCTACTGTTGAATCCCTGTAAATTTTTCTTTACTTCAGTTAGTGTATGCTTCATTTCTGACTGGTCCTTTTTCATGTCTTTGATATTGTCACTAAGATTCTTGAAAGTCTCACTAAGTCTTTTATTATTTAAAGATTTACTCTCCCTAAATCTTGAAGCTCTCCTTGAGTCTCTTGAAGTTCTCATTAAGATCCTTGAGTAACCTTACAACCATGTTTTTATTTGTTTGTTTTTATTTATAATTATGGTTTTGAACTCTATCTAGTAATTTGCTTGCTTCCATTTCTTTCATTTGTGACATGTTTCTTTGTCTTTGCATTTTGGCTGCTTCCCTGTGTTTGTTTCTATGTATTAGGTAGAGCTGCTATGTCTCCTGGAATTGGTAGAGTGGCCTTGTGTAGTAGATGTTCTATAGGGCCCAGCAGCTCAGACTCTTCAATCATCTGAGCTGGGTCCTCTAGGTGCACCCCAGTGTGGGCTGTGAGCACAGTCTTGTTATAGTTGAGACTTGATTGCTGTTGGCCTCACTGGGAGGAATTGATATCCAGGCCAATTGGCTGTGAGGGCCAGCTGCGACTATAGCAGAAGCACTACTATGCAGGAGACACCCCTATGGAGCAGACTTGCTTCAGTGAGGCTTTGGTGCTCACTGAATCTGCCCCTGGAATGAGTCACTTGTGGATGTGTAGAGTTGTAATCTACTATGGTCTGAAGCTTTGCACTGAGTTCACTGGCTCTGGGCCTCCAGGGAGGTGCAAGTCAGCCACTGCCTGTGGCCACCCAGCAGGAACTACAGAGATGGCTATTATTTGAATTGGGCTTAGAGGTTCTCAGGCAAGGGCCAGTTGTGAAGCAAAGCAAGCTGGTGCAAGTATCGGATCTTGGGCCTTTTACTGATTGGTTTGGGCACACTGACACCAGCTTCAGCTTGTTTGAGAGATTTTAGCAAAGTCTGAAGCCTGAGCCAGGACAAGAAATTCTTATGGAAAAGCTGCTGCAAACAGTTTGGGTGGGGCTGCAATTTGGATGGAGCAGGATCTCAAGAAATCACCAGGGCAGAGCAAACAGTGTGTGATCTTAGGCTCTATAGCAGCGGTTTTCAACCTGTGGGTCGCGACTTACAATATATTAAGTATATATATTATACAGGTTGAGAACCGCTAGCAGGGTCGCCTAAGAACCTTAGAAAACACAGATATTTACATTATGATTCATAACAGTAGCAAAATTACAGTTATGAAGTAGCAACAAAAATAATTTTATGGTTGGGAGTCACCACAAAATGAGGAACTGTATGAAAGGCTCATGGCATTAGAAAGGTTGAGAACCACTGTGCTAGACAGTCCAGTTCTTCCCTGTAGGTGTCTGGGTCCCCCAAAGCAGCCCAGTGGTGGAGCTCAGGGGGATTAAGTCAGTAAATTTGTGTACTGCTCCTTTAGAAGGAACTCCTGGGTTTCCAGCAGCCTCCAACCGTGTCACTCAGCCACTGCTGGTTTTTACAACATGTAGTTATGGGAACTTCTTTTCCCAGCTCTGGAATCCTGGGCTGGGGATCTTGTGTGGTTTTGGGATCTCTTGCTCTTCACAGGTGGCCTCCACAGAGAAAATATCCTACCTAATTTAAAAAAAGAAGGCACACGTGGGTGTGGGACCAGACCATTCTGCGCTTCTGCCCCTCCTACCAGTCTCAATATGCTTTCTTTTCTTCTTTAGTTGTAGGACTTCCACTCAGCCAGCTTTCAGGAGGGTCTGAGTGATGGTTATTCTGTATTTTAGTTGTAATTTTGATGTAACTGTGAGAGGCTATAAGTACAGGCATTTACCTACACCACCATCTTGGTTCTCTCCCCAGATTTTCTTAGTTTTTACCTAATATCCTTTCTGTTCCAGGATCTCAAATTACAGGTAGTTATTTTTCCTCAGGCTGCTCTTGGCTGTGGCAGTTTTCTCAGATCTACTTGTTTTTTATGATCTTGATGATTTTATTTTTTATATTTTAGAGAGTGGGACGGAAAACATTGTTAGCTGAAGCAGCCTCTACCTGTTTGTTTCATGTTAATTTCTGTTTTGTTATTTTCTGCCTAAAGGCTAGGGGTGTGTCCCAAAGCCTTAATAAAAGGGAGAAAAAGGCCAGAGCAAGTGGTAGTCCTTTCCACTAGAGGAAGACTCCCGCCTAGCCCCCCAATATCGCCAAATTAATGTTTTCTAGTCTCTCACTTTGTTTGCATGCAGCCTCCTCCAGAACCTGAACCCTGAATCGGGAACCCTGAACCACGTGGGACCTGGAAAGGGGCTCCACAGAGGGTTGACCAGATGCTGTTCTATGATGCTGATGGCAGGGCACTCTGAGTGCCTGGAAATTCTAGGAGGTAAGGGTGACTGCACAGAGTCATAAGACGTCTTCACAGCATCAGGTTTCTGGGTCAGAGCAGGAGGACTCTCAGCAACCTGTGATCCTGTGCTTTTCTCTTTCTGTGTCTCATGCTGGCAGTGTCCAGAAAAGCCATTCTCAGCACCAGTCCCTATATCCACAGTTCTCAGTAAAGACCTGTTTGCCAAGACAGTTTGTCAGTAACTGTGTGCTTTTGCTGAAGTGACATCAATGCACAAGAAGGCCCAGCTCAGGAGGGCTCCCTAGAGAATACAGGAGCAGTTGCCCTCATGTCCACCCTACCTTCTTCTCCTTTGTTCTCTGCATGGATGACTATCCTCTTTCCCTGCAGTGGGATCCACTGCTACCTTCTGTGCCTTGTTTCCTGCTTGCCAAGCCAACACTGCGTGACTGGAAGTTGCCTGCAGTGCCCTGCAGGATTTTAGTAAAGAACAGACACTCTTGTATCCCAGAAAGAGAGAAGAGAAAAGGCTGGAAGGGCAACCT
Source organism: Lasiurus cinereus (assembly GCA_011751065.1). Taxonomy (NCBI): domain Eukaryota; kingdom Metazoa; phylum Chordata; class Mammalia; order Chiroptera; family Vespertilionidae; genus Lasiurus; species Lasiurus cinereus. The sequence goes on from JAAGEH010000380.1 coordinate 593,878, forward strand.
TGTGGAGAGGCAGGGGGCTTCCCAGGTCAGTTGTGAAGGGCCTCTGTGTTATCTCTGCTGCCACTGAAGTTCAGTTGTCCCCTGGCTGGGCAGCCTCCTTGGTACATGGAGTCAGCCCTCAGTTGCTCAGCTTCCTTTGGTATTTACAGTTGCCTGGGAATCAGGACAGCTCTGAAGCTGTGCCCCACCGGAACCTGCAATGAACTCTCAGAACTCAAAAAAAAAAAAGCAAAGACTTCCAGGTGACCCCCAGGGGAGGACCACTCCTTTTCTCAACCATTCCTAGGTGAGAGTGTTATGGAAGTTATCAGGAAATCCCCAGAAGAGGCTCAATTTCTCAGGATCAGGAACAAGCTTCATCCTTGCTGACATAGGTAAAAAGAAAAAAGACCCCCTGCCCACCTCTAACCCAGCGCACCTAGGGATTTGCTTAGCCAGTTAAGCCTAGAAACAAGTGTAACTACCTCTAGGCTACTGTAGGGATCATCTATACTAATAAAAGGCTAATATGCTAATTAGACAGGACATCTTCCAGACATCCTGGATAAAGCCACGGTGGTGAGGGAGAGGCAGTTAGGGCCGATCAGGCAGGAGGCAGATTGGTTAGGGATGATCAGGCAGGCAGGCAGATGAGTGGTTAGGAACTAGCATTCCTGGATTGCGAGAAGAATGTTTGACTGGCCTAAACTGGCAGTTGGAGATCTCCAAGGGGTCCCAGATTGGAGAGGGTACAGGCTGGGCTGAAGGACCCCTCCCCCCATGCATGAATTTCATGCACTGGGTCTCCCTCTTGTCCTATATAATAATAAAAGGGTAATATGCAAATTTACCCTAATGGTGGATGCCTGGGAATGACTGGTTGCTATGATGCACACTGACCACCATGGGGCAGATGCTCAATGCAGAAGTTGCCCCCTGGTGATCAGTGTGCTCCCACAGGGGGAGCTTTGCTCAGCCACAAGCCGAGCTGATGACTATGAGCGCAGCGGCAGTGGTGGGAGCCTCTCCCACCTCCACAGCTCTAAGGATGTTCAACTGCGGCTTAGCTGTGGGGACCAGACCTAAGCTGGCAGGTGGACATCCCCCAAGGGCTCCTGGACTGTGAGAGGGCACACCAGGTTGGACCCCCATCCCTCTGAGTGCACAAGTTTTCATACACCGGGCCTCTAGTATGAGATAATGCAATGAAGTATTGGGAGATTCAGAGCCACTGTTTCCATGTGATGTGCAGTTCAGACAGAAGCCATGGAGCTGTGGAGCAAACAACCACAGCACCATCATATGTCACCAGACACCTACTGTGTGCTATGCTAGGTTACAGAGGAGTGGATCAAACAGGTCTCTGTCCTCTGGGAACTTACTATTCTTCAGAGTTGTGCCCTAGCCACAGCTATAGCTCAAGGTGCCACTAAGAATTAGAGGAGGACTCCTAGCTGGTAGAGCATTGGCACATGCCTAGGTTGTGAGCTTGATCTCCAGTAGGGGGTGTGCAGAAAGCAGCTGATCAGTGATTCTTTCTCATCATTGATGTTTCTATCTCTCTATCCCTCTCCCTTCCTCTCTGAAATAAATAAATATATTAGCACAAAAAAGAATTAGAGAAGGAGAAGGTGAGAACCTCAGATCATGAAGCTCTGTGGATTACAATTCCTTCTCACCACAACACATGGAGGCAATGCTGGTGGTGATTTCTTTTACAGAGGAAAAGGAGAGACAGAAGTTAGGGTATCTACCAAGACACTTGGCTAAATAAGCACCTGGGCTGAGATCCCAACTCTCAACAGTGTCCATTAACTAACAGGTATTAGCCACAACCTACTTGCAGTCCACCTGATCTTTATTTGTTCTCCCTCAGTGGTACTTGTCCAGATAGGAGCCAAGCTTCCAGCACGTGGGCTAAATTCTGTCCTCTGGGCTATTTCACAGACAAAAGCCTTGGCTGCCAGCCCTGCCCCACAGGTAGGTGAGAGTGGTCAGGGATCCCTAATGACATTAGGAAGGGTGGGTGAGGAGGGTGCTGAGGTCCATGATGCTCAGATTGGCTTGCATACCCTCAGGAATCTAGGTGGCTCTGAGGAATAGAGTCTAGCTATTCCTGGGCCTAAACACAGGATGGTAGGGAGAATAAAATGAGACAATGCAGAAGGAGGGAAATAATGCAGAGCAATGAAGAATGTGTCAGAAGACATCTCAAGTCCCTGTTCTGCTTCTTAGAGTTCTAAGAACTGTAAAACAACATATAGGGCCTGCACACATTTTGTTAAATTTATCCCAAAGTAGTTCATATTTTCAAATACTACTGTGAATGGAATTATATTTTTATTTCAATTTCTAATAGCTTGTATCTGGTATTGATTTTATCAATTTGTTTTTATTGTAGTAAAATACACGTAACATAAAATTTATCATTTGTTTTTAAAATAAATCTTTATTTTTCAAATTATTACAGATGTTCCTCTTTTTTCACCCCATCGCCTGATTCCCCCACCACCCATGCCTTTACCCCCGCCACTGTCCTCATCCATAGGTGTAAGATTTTCTACCAATCTCTTCCTGCACCCCTCACACTCTCTTCCACCCCCCACCCCCGAGAATTGTCAGTCCATACCCTTTCTAAGCCTCTGATTCTATTACATTCACCCGTTTATTCTGGTCGTCAGATTTTTAATTTACTTGATTTTTAGATTCACTTGTTGATAGATATGTATTTGTTGTTCATAATTTTGATCTTTACCTTTTTCTTCTTCTTCCTCTTCTTAAAGAGTATCTTTCAGCATTTCATATAATACTGGTTTGGTGTTGATGAACTCCTTTAGGTTTTTCTTATCTGGGAAGCTCTTTATCTGACCTTCAATTCTGAATGATAGCTTTGCTGGGTAGAGTATTCTTTGGTGTGGGTTCTTGCTATTCATCACTTTGAATATTTCTTGTGACTCCCCTCTGGCCTGCATAGTTTCTGTTAAGAAACCAGCTGACAGTTGTATGGGTGCTCCCTTGTAGGTAATGAACTGTTTTTCTCTTGCTGCTATTAATATTCTCTCTTTGTCCTTTGCACTTGACATTTTAATTATGATGTGTTTTAGTGTGGTCTTCTTTGGATTCCTTTTGTTTAGGGTTCTGTGTGCTTCCTGGACTTGTAATTCTATTTCTTTCACCAGGTGGGGGAAGTTTTCAGTATCTTGCTCTCTCTCTTCTTTTGGACCTCCCATAATTCTGATGTTGGTATGCTTGAAATTGTTCCAGATGCTCCTTACATTATCTTAAAGTTTTAGAATTCTTTTTTCTTTTCTTTTTTTTTCAGTTGAGTGTTTTCTGCTTCTTTGACTTGATTCCTATGTTTCTCTAGTCTGCTGATAAGTCTCTCTATAATATTTTTTTATTTCAATCAGTGTATGTTTAATTTCTAATTGGTCCTTTTTCATATCTTCAAGGGTCTCACTAAATTTATTGACCTTTTCTAGGAAATTCTTGAAAAACCTTATAACCGTGATTTTGACCTCTATATCCAGTCATTTGTTTTCCTCCATTTTTTTGTTTGTTTGTGATGTGTTCCTTTGTCTCTGCATATTTCACTGCTTTCCTGAGTTGGTAGAGTAGCTTTGTGTTCTAATTGTCCTATATGGTCCTGTAGCTGCGCTTCCCCAGTTACCTGAGGTAGACACTCTTAGTGTACTCCTTTGTGGACTTTGTGTATGGCCTTGTTTAGTTAAATCTTGATTGTTGTTGGTATCAGTGTGGGGAATTGACCTCCAGGCCAACTGGCTGTGAGGATCAGCTATGTCTACTCTGGGAGAACTGTGCTGGAGTCAGCATTATGAGATAAGATTTGCAAAATTGCAAAAGTCTTTGTGCTCAGCTTGGATGGGGCAGATTCTCAGGGATGAGCAGACAGCCTTGGTTTTCCGTCAGTCCCGCCCTATGCAGCCTCTGGTTCTCAGTGTCCCTCGGTAGTTGCTGCAGTCCTCTCTGTGCGTTCTTGTACGCATGCTTCAGACCTCTGCTTTTCATGGCTCTGCTGAGTTTCTATGTGCTCTGGGGACCTGTATGAGTCTGGATCCCCAGGGTCTCGCCCAAAACTGGGATTCAGTGCAGTCGGAAGTGGAGTTCAGCACAGTTAGAAGGTTCCATCTCCCTCTCGCTAGAGAAAGCCAGTGGCACACTCAACACTCAGTCCTCTCTGTGCACACTTGTGTGAGCGCCTCCAGACCTTTGCCTTTCATGGCTCCGCTGAGTTTCCATGTACTCCTCCCATTTCCCAACAGTTCAGACTCCTCCCCATATGAGTCTTGACTGGAACTGGGGTTTACTGCAGTTGGAACTGGGGTTCAGTGCAGTTGGGAGTTTCTGTCTCCCTCCCATTAGAGCAGTGGTTCTCAGCCTGTGGGTTATGACCCCTTTGGGGGTCGAATGACACTTTCACAGGGGTCACCTAAGACCATCGGAAAACACAGCTATTTACATTATAATTGTTCATAACAATAACAAAATTACAGTTATGAAGTATGGTTGGGGGTCACCACAACATGAAGAACTGTATTAAAGAGTCGTGGCATTAGAAAGGTTGAGAACCACTGCATTAGAGGAAACCAGTCAGGCACTCAGCCACCCATCTTCTACACTCTTGTGTTTCCGTACCTCAGCTTTTTGCAGCTCCTCTAAGTCTCCTTCTAGTTGTAGAATTTCCACTCAGCCAGCTTTCCTGTGGTTCTGGATGATGTCTGTTCTGTCTTTTAGCTGTAGTTTTGAAATCGTTGTGCGAGGCGTACCTATGCTGCCATCTTGATTTCTCTCTCTTGCTGCTTTCAAGATTCTCTCTTTGTTGCCTTTGGCATTTTAATTATGATGTGTCTCGGTGTGGTCCTCTTTGGATTCCTCTTGTTTTGGGTTCTCTGTGCTTCCTGATCTTGTACGTCTATTTCCTTCACTGAGCACGGAAAATTTTCTGTCATTATTTCTTCTAATAGGTTTTCAATATTTTGCTCTCTCTCTTCTTTTGGCACCCACATAATTTGGATGTTGATATGCTTGAAGTTGTCCCAGAGGTTCCTTACACTATCTTCATATTTTTGGATTCTTTTTTTTATTTTTACTTTTTGCTTTTCTGTTTGGGTGTTTTTTGCTTCTTTGTATCTCAAATATTTGGTTTGATTCTTGGGGTTCTCTAGTCTACTGTTGAATTTCTGTACATTATTCTTTATTTCAGACAGTGTATGCTTAATTTCTGACGGGTCCTTTTCCTTTTCTTTTCTTTCTTTCTTTTTTTTTTTTGGCATTCTTATTAAGATCCTTGAAGGTCTAAGTTTCTCAGAGGTCTCATTAAGTTTCTCAGCGGTTTCTAGAAGATTCTGAAGTAACTTGATAATTGTGGTTTAGAACTCTATATTCAGGAGTTTGCTTTCCTCCATTTCTTTCATTTGTGACATCTTTGTTTGTCTCCAGATTTTTGCTGCTTCTTTGTATTGATGGAGTGGCTTTGAGTGGTAGGCAATCTATAGTGCCCAGTGGCTCAGCCTCCCTAATCACCTGAGATGGACACTCTTGGTGCACGATTCTGTGGGCTGGGTGCACAGTCTTGTTGTAGTTAAGCCTTGATTTCTTTTGATACACTGAGAGGAATTGACCTCCAGGCCAATTGGCTGTGAGGACTCACTGTATTTATAATGGAAGAACTGCTGTGCTGGAGACATCTTTATGAGGCAGGACTTGCTTCAGTGGGGCTTTGGTGCTTACTGAATCTGCTTCTTGAGTGTGTCACTTATAGATGTGAGGAGTTGAAATATGGTATCGTCTCACACTGACCACTAGGTACCCTGGCTCCTGGATCTCCAAGGAGGTGCAAATCAGATACTGCCTGAGGCCACCCAGCAGGAGCTATAGTGAGATCTACAGATTTCTCCTCTTTGTTTGGGGTTTAGAAGTTTTAGCTCTGTATGACCCAGCTGCAGTTGTTAGGTTAAGCTGAGAAAGAGCAGGCAATTCATATGCAAAAGCCACTGCTCATAGCTTGGGTGGGTTGGTAACTTGGATGGGGCGGGGTCTCAGGGAATCACCAGGATGTAGCAAACAGCGATGTCTACCAGTGAGCCATCTCTATGTCTCCACGTCTCCGAGTCTCTGAGTCCTTGCATCTTGCGCCCCAGCACAGAAAACAATGATTCCTTCAAGCACCTCTGCAAGAAAGCCACCCTCACTTTCCACCCTGATGCCAGACAGTCCAGTTTCTCCCTGTAGGAGTCTGGGTCCCCAGAGTCTTGCCAGAAACTGGAGTTCAGAGCAGACAGGAGCATGAAACTCCCTCCCAATTGAAAAAAAAAACAGTGCACCTAGTCACCAGCCCGATTCACGCACCTCCATACCTCTGCTTTTCTGCGCTTCTGCATGTCCTAACTAGTCTCAATGCACTTTTTTCTTTCCTTCTAGTTGTACAACTTCTATTCAGACAGCTTTCCTGTGGTTCTGGGTGATAGTCATTTTGTCTTTTAGTTGTAGTTTTGGTGTCGTTGTGAGAGGCAGCATGTACAAGTGTATACCTTATGCCACCATCTTGGTTTCTCCAAAATTTATCATTTGAACCTGCCAGAAACCAATAATTGTCTCACTAATAGAAAGTGTGGATGAGAAACCCAGAAGGCTGGTCAACCTTGAAGCTCTGCAAGGTCAGAGCCAGCCACCCACTATCTAATTGAGACACTGAAGCAACTTCCCAACCAAATAATCATGTAAATCCTTACTGATAAGATAATCTACCTGTTACTGAAACTGCCTGTTTCAGGGCAAAGGGTGTATCCCAAACCTAAATAAAAGGGATGGCAAGGTCAAAGGAAGGGATAGTCTTCTTACTAAAGGAAAGCTCCCGCCTAGCTCCCCAGAATTCCCAAATTAATACTTTTCTAGTCTCTCTTTTTATTTACATGCAGCCTCCTCCAGAACCAGAACCCTGAACCACGTGGGACATGAAAGAGATTCCCACAGAACCATTTTAAGTGTACAAGTCATTTGTATTAGATGCATTCATAATGTTGTTCAACCATCACCACCATTCACTTCTGTAGCTCTTTGATCTTGTAAAGCTGAAGTTTTATGTGCATTAAAATAACTCCCCATTCCCTTGGAAACCGCTATTTGACTTTCTGTTTATGTGAATTTGATTATTCCAAGTACCTCATGAAACTGAAATCATACTGTAGTTGTCCTTTGATGACTGACGTTTTCACTGAGGATGATGTCCTCAAGGTCCATCCATGTTATAGCATATGTCAGAATTTCCCTCCTTTTATTTTTTTAATTTTTAAGTTTCTTTATTGATTAAGGTATTACATATGTGTCTTTATCTCCCCATTATTCCCGCTATCTCCCCTGCTCATACACTCACCCCCTGTTGTCTCTGTCCATTGGTTATGCTTATATGCATGCATACAAGTCTTATAGTGGATTTCTCCCTCTTATCCCCACCTTCCCCTACCTTCCCTCTGAGGCTTGACATTTTTATTGATGTTTCTCTATCTCTGGATCTGTTTTTGTTCATCAGTTTATGCTGTTCATTATCCTATCCAATAAAATAATAATATACAAATTAACCATCACTGCATCACACAAGATGGCCGCCACAAGATGGCCAGCAGGAGAGGGCAGTTGGGAGGGACTAGGTCTCAAGGGAGGGCAGTTATGGATGATCAAGCGTACAGGGGAGAGCAGTTAGGGGTGACCAGGCTGACAGAGGAAGGAAGTTGAAGGTGACTGCAGCAAAGGGTAATTGTGGGGGACCAGACCTGCAGGGGAGGGTAGTTAGGGGCAATCATTCTGGAAGGGAAGGAGTTAGGCAACAATCAGGCTGGCAGGGGAGTGGTTAGGGAGTGATTGGGATGGCAGGCAGAGCGATTATGGGCAATCAGGAAGGCAGGCAGGTGAGCAGTTGGTAGCCAGCAGTCTTGGATTGTGAGAGGGATGTCCAACTGCCCATTTAGGCCCTATCCAGGTAGGATATTTCTCAAGGGGTCCCAGATTAGAGAGGGTGCAAGCTGGGATGAGGGACACCCCCCACCATGCACAAATTTTGTGTACTGGGCCTCTATTACTACTATACCATAAATGAGTGAGATCATGTGATATTTATCCTTCTCTGTCTTATTTCACTTAATATAATGCTCTCCAGTTCCATCTATGCTGTTGCAAATGGTAAGAACACCTTTTTTATTGCAGCATAGTATTCCATTGTGTAAATGTACCACATTTTTGTTTCTCTTGTTTTATTAATGTATTACATGTGTGCATATTTTCTCATTCCTACCCACTTTCATGCATACCCTAATCAACCAGTGTCTTGCATGCATTAGTTATGCTTATATGCATGCATACAAGTCCTTTGTTTGATCTCTTATCTACCCTACCTATCCTTAACCTTCCCACTATAATTTGACAGTGTTTGATGCTTTACTGCCTCTGTATCTATCTTTTTGTTCATTAGTTTATCATGTTCCTTATTATCCATAAATAAGTGAGATCATGTGGTATTTTTCTTTCATTAACTGACTTATTTCACTTAGCATAAGGCTCTCCAGTTCCATCCAGGTTGCTGCAAATGATAAGAATTCCTTTTTTTAGGGCAGCATAGTATTCCATTGTGTACATGTACCATAGTTTTCTGATGCATTTATCTGCTGACGAGCATCTAGGCTGTTTTCAAATTTTAGCTATTGTAAATTGTGCTGCTATGAACAGAGGAGTACATATATACTTTCTGATTGGTGTTTCCAGTTCCTTAGGATATATTCCTAGGAGTAAGATTACTGGGTCAAATGTGAGTTCCATTTTCAGTTTTTTGAGGAAACTCCTTACTGTTCTCCACAGTGGTTGCACCAGTCTGCATTCCCACCAGCAGTGCACAAGGGTTCCTTTTTTTCCACATCCTCGCCAACACTTGTTTGTTGATTTGTTGATGATAGCCATTCTGACAGGTGTAAGATGGTATTGCATTGTCATTTTGATTTGCATCTCTTGGATAATTAGTGACTTTGAGCATGTTTTCATGTGTCTCTTGGCCTTCCTTTTGTCTTCTTTCAAAAAGATTCTATTTAGGTCCGTTGCCCATTTTTTTTATTGGATCATTTATCTTTTTTTTATTAAGTTGTATTTGTTGGCTGTAGATGTTGGAGATTAAACCTTTATCAGTGATAACATTTGCAAATATGTTCTCCCATACAGTGGGCTTTTTTGTTGTTTTGTTGATGGTTTCTTTTCTTTTTTTTAAAAAAAATATATATTTTATTGATTTTTTTTACAGAGAGGAAGGGAGAGAGAGAGTTAGAAACATGAATGAGAAAGAAACATCGATCAGCTGCCTCCTGCCTACCCCCCACTGGGGATGTGCCCACAACTAATGTACGGGCCCTTGACTGGAATCAAACTTGGGACCTTTCAGTCTGCAGGCTGAAGCTCTATCCACTGAGCAAAACCGGTTTCGGCTGTTGATGGTTTCTTTTGCTGTGAAAAAGCTTTTTTATTTTGATGTAGTCCCATTTATTTATTTTCTCTTTAGTTTCCATTGCCCTGGGAGCAGCATTGGTGAAGAAATTGGTTCAGCACATGTCTGAGATTTCTCTGCCTGTGGACTCCACTAGTATTTTTATGGTTTAAGTCCTTGTATCTATTTTGAGTTTACTTTTGTGTGTGGTGTAAGTTGGTGGTCTTTTTCTTTTTTTTGGATGAATCTGTCCAATTTCTTAGGGGAAATTTTTTTAGTTTTTGTCCATTGAGTATGTTAGGTCTGGGTTTATCATATATGGTTTTTATGATGTTGAAGTATGATCCTTCCATTCCACCTTATTGAAAAGACTGTCTTGACTCCATTGTATGTTCATGACTCCTTTGTCAAATATTAATTGAGCATAGTAGTTTGGGTCGATATCTGGATTCTCTATTTTATCCCATTGATCTGTATGTCTGTCTTGTGCCAATACCAGGCTGTTTTGAGAACAGTGGCTTTATAATACAGCTTGAAATCTGATATTGAAATCTCACCTATTTTATTCTTCTTTCTCAGGATTTCTGTGGCTATTTGGGGTCTCTTTTTGTTCCAAATGAATCTTTGGAAAGTTCTTACTAGGTCTGTGAAATATGCCATTGGTATTTTAATGGGGGGTGCATGGAATCTATAGATTGCTTTGGGTAGTAATTCTCAGTATTTGCCTCTAATTCTCTTTCATGAGGATGGCATGCTCTTCCATCTGTTTATGTCTTCCTCTATCTCTTTTTTCAGTTTCATATAGTTTTAGACGTATAGGTCTTTTACCTCCTTAGTTAAGTTTATTTCTAGGTATATTAATTTTTTTGGTGCAATGGTAAATCGGATTGCTTTTTTAGTCTCTCTTTCTGTAAGTTCACTATTTGTGTATAGAAATGCCATAGATTTCTTAGCATTAATTTTGTATCCTCCTACATTGCTGATTTCATTCATTAACTCTATTAGTTTTTTGATGGAGTCTTTTGGGCTTTTTATGCACAGTATCATGTCATATGCAAATAAGGACAGCTTTACTTCTTCTTTTCCATTATGGATGCTTTTTATTTCTTCTTCTTGTATAATTGCAGTAGCTAATACTTCTAGTACTATGTCAAACAAGAGTGATGAGAGTGGGCATCCTGTCTTCTTCCTGTTCTTAGGGGAAATGGTTTTACTTTTTGCCCATGGACTATTATGTTAGCTCTGGGTTTATCATATATGGCCTTTATTATGGTGAGGTATGATCCTTACATACCACCTTGTTGAGAGTTTTTATCAAGAAAGGGTGTTGGATTTTGTCAAATTCTTTTTCTTCATCAATTGATAGGACTATGTGATTTTTTTTATTTCTCAATTTGTTTGTGTGATGTGTCATGTTTATTGATTTGCAGATATTGTATGATCCTTGCATTCCTGGGATAAATCGTACTTGGTCATGGTGTATGATCTTTCTGATGTACTGCTGGATCAGATTTGCTAGAATTTTTTTGAGGATTTTGGCATCTACATTCATGAGGGATATTGGACTGTAGTTCTCTTTCATTGCATTGTCGTTATCTGGTTTTGGTATTAGGGTGATGCCTGCATCATAGAAGGAACTTGGAAGTGTTCCTTCTTAAATTTTTTGAAATAGTCTGAGGAGAATAGGTTTTAATTCTTCGTTGAATGTTTGGTAAAACTCCTGTGTAGCTGACTGGCCCCGGACTTTTGTTTGCTGGAAGCTTTTTGACGACTGCTTCATTTTCTTCCACAGTTATTGGACTCTTGAGATGTTTAGATTCTTCCTGATTGAGTTTTAGAAGGTTATATTTTTCTAGGAATATGTCCATTTCCTCCAGGTTGTCCAGTTTGTTGGAATTGAGTTCTTCATAGTGTATTTTAACAATCCTTTGTATTTCGGTGGGGTCTGCTGTTATTTCTCCACTTTTCATTTCTGATTTTTTTTTATTTGCATCTTCTCTCTTTGCTTCTTGGTGAGCCTGGATACAGATTCATCAATCTTGTTTATCCTTTCAAAGAACCAGCTCTTGGTTTTGTTGACCTTTTGTTTTGTTTCTTTGGTCTCTATGTCTTTATTTCCACTGTGATCTTTACTATTTCCTTCCTTCTGCTTACAATGGCCTTTTCTTGTTGCTCTCTTTCTAGCTCTTTGAGTTGCAGGGTTAGGTAATTTATTACCATTTTTTCTTGTTTTTTGCAGTAGGCTTATAGAGCTATGAACTTACCTCTCAAGACTGCTTTCGCTGTGTCCCATAGAATTTGGGTTGTTGTGTTTTCATTGTTGTTTGTTGCCATGATGTTTTTTATTTCTGCTTTGATCTCTCTGGTTAACCAGTCATTGTTCAATAGCATGCTGTTTAGTCTCCATGTGTTTGATTTCTTTGGGTTGTTTTTATTGTAGTTGATTTCCAGTTTTATGCCACTGTGATCTGAGAAGATGCTTGATATGATTTCTATCTTCTTGAATTTGAAGAGACTTTGCCTGTGACCCAACATATGGCCTATCTTTGAAAATGACCCATGTGCACTTGAGAAGAATGTATATTCTGTGGCTTTGGGGTGAAATGTTCTGAAGATGTTAATTAATACCAAGTGGTCTAGTGAGTCACTTAGGATTGATGTTTCTTTGCTAATTTTTTGTTTGAAGGATTTGTCTATTGCTGATAGTGGGGTATTAAAGTCTCCTACTATGATTGTATTGCTGTTGATCTCTCTGTTGATATCCCCCAGGATTTTTTTTTTTTAATGTATTTGGGTGCTCCCGTATACAGTGCATTTATGTTTACCAAAGTTATTTCTTCTTGTTGGATTGCTCCCTTTAGTATTATGAAGTGGCCTTCCTTATCTCTTGTTATGTCCTTCACTTCAGATCTAATTTGTCAGATGTAAGTTTTGCTACCCCAGTTTTTTTTTTTTTTTCATTTCCATTTGCCTGAAAAAACGTTTTCCATCCCTTCACCTTCAGTCTGTATGCATCTTTTTTTCTGAGGTAGTTTTCTGGTAGACAGCAGATATATGGGTCATCTTTTCTTTCTTTTTTTAAAAATATATATGTTATTGATTTTTCACAGAGCAGAAGGGAGAGGGATAGAGAGCCAGAAACTTTGGTAAGCTGCCTCCTGCACACCCCCTACCGGGGAAGCGCCCACAACCAAGGTACATGCCCTTGACCGGAATCAAACCTGGGACCCTTCAGTCCACAGGCCGATGCGCTATCCACTGAGCCAGACCATCCAGGGCTGGGTCATGTTTTTTTATCCAATCCATTACCATATGTCTTTTGATTGGAGCATTTAATCCATTTACATTTAAGGTTATTATTGATAAGTAGTTATTTGTCACCATTTTTATTCTGTACCACTGTGTTCCTTCTTTGCTTCTTTTTTCATTTTCTTTTTTTAAACAACAGGTCCTTTAGTATTTCTTGCATTGCTGGCTTGGTGGTAATAAATTCCCTTATTCCTTTTTTGTCTGTGAAGCTCCTGATTTCACCTTCCATTTTGATTGATAGCCTTGCTGGCTACAGTATTCTTGGATTCAAACCCTTCCTTTGCATGACTTTGTATATTTCATTCCATTCCTTTCTGGCCTGATGAGTGTCTGTTGAGAAATCAGTTGCTAGTCTGATGGGGGTTCCTTTGTAGGTAACTTTCTTTCTCTCTCTGGCCGCTTTTAAGATTCTTACTTTGTCATTGGTGTTTGCCAATTTAATTATAATGTACCTTGGTGTCAGTCTTTTGGAGTTCATTTTGCTTGGAACTCTGAGCTTCTTAGGTTTGTGTGGGTTTTTCTTCCCTATATCAGGGAAGTTTTCTGTCATTATTACTTCAAACAGGTTTTCTATTCCTTGCTGAGTTTCCTCTCCTTCTAGAAAACTTATTATGCAGATGTTGTTTTGTTTCATGTTATCCCAAAGTTCCCTTAGGTTCTCCTCCTGCTTTTTAATTTTCTTTTCTTTTTTTAAAAAATAGATTTTATTGATTTTTTACAGAGAGGAAGGGAGAGGGATAGAGAGTCAGAAACATTGATGAGATAGAAACATCGATGAGATAGAAACATCGATCAGACGCCTCATGCACGCCCTTTTCTGGGGATGTGCCTGCAACCAAGGTACATGCCCTTGACCAGAAACAAACCTGGGACCCTTCAGTTCGCAGACCGATGATCTATCCACTGAGCCAAACCAGTTTCGGCTTAATTTTATTTTCTTGAAGCTGTTCTACTTGGGTATTTTTTCCTACCTTGTCTTCTAGGTCACTGATATGGTCCTCTGCTTCTTCTAGTATACTTTTAATATTTCTATTGAGTTCTTTACAGCAGCGATGTCATTTTTAATTTCTTGGTTCTTCTCATTTTCTCTTGGTCTTACTCATACTGTCAAATTTGTCTTCCATTCTTTTCAGCCACCTTATGACCATTTCCCTGAATTCTTTCTCTGGTAGGTTGTTGCCTCTATTTCATTTACTTCCTTTTCTGGTGATGCCTGCTTTTCTTTCATATGTGCGCTGTTTCTTTGTTTCCCCATTGTCTCTCTTCTCCAGGTGTCTGGTTATGTAGTTCTCTCTCTCCTGCGTTGATTTAAAAGCACAAAATATAACACAACCAGATACAATGCATAAGGCACTGAACAGAAATGTATTTATGATATTAATAGCCACAAATAAGGATGACCACCTGAGAGAGACAAATTAAGAGATAGGAGAGAAATAAAAAGAGATTAAAAAAAAGAAAAGAAAAGAAAGTAGTGCCAAAATTAAATTGGGAGAAGGGAGAAAAAAAGAAAAAAAGTAAGAGAGAAAATAAAGAGAATAAGAAAGTGATGGGGAAAAATTATATATATGGGGAGAAAACTCCAATAGAACAGCTACTCATTCCAACAATTGCCAGCAACAAGTACCTGGAGATTAATACAAACTACAAACAACAACTAATATCAAGCGATGTGAGGGAAAACAGAAGTAAAAAAGAAACAAAAACAAAGCAAACAAACAAAACAAAACAAAAAGGTTTAGCAAAACAATGTCTCAAAAAGTATAAGAAATCAATGTAATCAACATTCAAGCAAATGAGAACAATAGGACAGAGAGAAAAACAATTTTTTCCATAGTGAAGATAGAGAAGAGAGAAGAATATAAAGACTTGAAGCAGGAGATTGGAAATTAGATATACAGTGGTACCTCGAGATATAAGTACCCTAACATATGAGCTTTTAGAGATATGAGTCGTCGAGCAAGCGATTTTTGCTTTGAAATACGAGCAACAGTTGAGATAGGAGTAATCGTGCGGATCGGCCGGCTGCACATGACCCACCAGTTTACCGTGACTCGAGCATCTCATAGTTTCTCATGCCTTAAGGTTATGGAATGAATTAAATTCGTATCTCGAGGTACCACTGTATAAGTAGGGTGAGATCTTAACAGGGGCTATAAAGAAAGAATAGGGAGGGAGAGAGAATCCAAGATGGTGGCATAGGTAAACACTTACACTGCTGCCTCGCACAACAATTTCAAAACTACAACTAAAAGACAGAACAGATATCATCCAGAATCACAGGAAAGCTGGCTGAGTGGAAGTTCTACAACTAGAGGGAAAGAGAGGGGCTCACGGACACCCAGAGGAGCTGCAAAAAGCTGAGGTACGGAGACGCGCACGCGGAGAGAGCGGGTGCCGGAGAACCTGGCTGGCTTTCTCTGGCGGGAGGGAAACGGAGACTCCCAACAGCATTGAACCCCTTCTCTTACGACACTAAACACCAGATCCAGCCGAAACTCATACAGGGTGAGTTTGGACTGTGAAAAGGGAGAAGTGCCGGAAATTTAGGGGAGCTGCAAAAGATCAGAGGGCTGGTGGCAGCTCGCAAGGCACTACGGGAGCACAGACTGCTGGCTTTCGGGAGTGGGCGGGAGACAGACCCTCCCAACTGTGCCACTTCTGACTCCACTAAGCCCCTGTTTCGGGCGAAACCCTGGAGACTTAGACTCGTGTGGTCCTGGTGCGCAGGGGAGCTGGAAAGGCAGCGGTTAGAGGCACTGCGGGTGCGCGCACAAGGACCGGGTGCGCGGGTGCGCGCACAAGGACCACTCCAGCCATTACCCAGTCACGTGAGACTCAGGGGCCGTGGAGGGCAGGGCCGACTGGAAGGCAAGGCGGTCCCTTAAGCCCTGAGACTCCACCCCTCCCAAGCTCAACAGAGGCTTCTGAGGCTTTGCATCTGGTATCATAAAGCTGAATTCAACACAGAAGTTTTCCCCCCGGCATAGTGAAAATGCCAAGACAAGGGAAGGGATCACAAACAAAAGAAATGGAGGAAAAAAAACGACTGGATATAGAGTTCAAAACCACGCTTATAAGGTTTTTCAAGAATATGCTAGAAAAGATGGATAAATTTATCAAGTCCCAAGAGGAGATGAAAAAGGACCAACTAGAAATTAAACATACTCTGACTGAAATAAAAAATATTATACAGAGTCCTAACAGCAGACTAGAGAAAGGCAAGAATCAAGTCAAAAATTTGAAATATAAAGAAGCAGAAAACACTCAACTGGAAAAGCAAGAAGAGAAAAGAATCCAAAAATATGAAGATAATGTAAGGAGACTCTGGGACAGCTTCAAACGTGCCAACATCAGAATTGTGGGAGTGCCAGAAGAGAGAGAGTAAGATACTGAAAACCTATTTAAAGAAATAATGACTGAAAACTTCCCACGTCTGGTGAAAGAAATAGACTTACACGTCTAGGAAGCACACAGAACCCCATATAAAAGGAATCCAAAGAGGACCACTCCAAGACACATCATAATTAAAATACCAAGAGCAAAAGACAAAGAGAGAATATTAAAAGCAGCAAGAGAAAAACAGTTCATTACCTACAAGGGAGCACCCATACGACTGTCAGCTGATTTCTCAACAGAAACGATGCAGGCCAGGTGGGAGTGGCAAGAAATATTCAACGTGATGAATACCAAGAACCTACAACCAAGAATAATCTATCCAGCAAAGCTATCATTCAGAATTGAAGGGCAGATAAAGAGCTTCACAGATAAGAAAAAGCTAAAGGAGTTCATCAACTCCAAACCAGTTTTATATGAAATGCTGAAAGGTACTCTTTAAGAAGAGGAAGAAGAAAAAGATTAAAGTCAAAAAATTATGAACAACAAATATGTATCTATCAACAAGTGAATCTAAAAATTAAGTGAATTAAAAATTTGATCAACAGAAAAAAAAAGAATAGGGAAAATCTAAAGTAGGAAAAGAGTAAGAGAAACAGGACAACAAAGGGAAAAAGTTAGGAAGAGATTGATGGCATAAAGGTAGAATAGAGATAGAGTAAAATGATGCTAAAGGAAACATGAAAATAGAATGTTGAACTCTAATCCCAAAGCAAAATAAAGAGAAAATAAAATGACACTTTTTTTCAAAAAGGTAAAATTGTAGTAGTAATAATACTGATTGAAAATAAAAATGTAATAATTAAAAAGGTAAAATCGAGTGAGGAAAAAAGAAAAATTAGTTAAGTAAAAGATGAAAAAATTTTAAATTTAAAGAATAAGAAATAAAAAAATAGAGTGTGCAGTAGTGAAGGTCATTTCCTTCCTCTATTGTTCTGTTAGGTACGCCTGTTTCCCAGTCAGGTGAGTGTTGCAGTTCCTTGCATTTCACTGGTGCTCAGTGTTGTAAGCCAGTCCTGGTTTTTAAGCAGGCAGTGCTTAATCTATTTATTCTTTTCTTTGTGATTACACAAGAGTCAATTTGTAAGTTAGCCCCTGGGTGGCGGTGTTTCTGGATTGACCTCCTCACTAGCCTGTGTTTAGATCCTGCTTTCCCTGTGGCACTCAATACCGGTTTGTGGAAGTGGGCTTCCCCAGAGCTGGTTCTCTAATGGTTACTCCCTGCTCTGTTCCCTAGGTTCCAGAAAAGCAACTTTCCCCTGCAGTCTCCCAGGGTGTCTCCAACTGGGTGATCCTCTGTATTGGACTTAGCAATCAGAAGCAAGGCTCTGAATAGCAAAGAGCACAAGTCTGCGCAGTCCTTCTTCCTTGCTCTTGTCCAAGCAGTCATCACACTTTAATAACTCCCAGGCTATCACTCTGCATCAGATCAAAACGGTTGCTTTCTAGAGATCCCCTTTGTTAGCACCTTTGAGGACCCCCTTCTGCATTTTATGGATCATTCCAGGCCCAACAGTCCCGGACTTCTTTAGGTGCAGAGTACCCCCAGTCCTCCAGCTCCCTCAGTGCGTGTGTTTCTCTGTCCTTTTGGACCAGAGCCCTCACCTCATCCCAGGCAAAATCTGACCTTTCCATGGGGAGTGGAGAGCTCCTCTGAATCCGAGTGTTTGCACCAATTGGAGACAGATGTTCTGGGGCTCACAGCTGTTCAGTGTGTGCCACAGCTATAGATTTTCAGGCTTATGTAAACATCCACTTTCCCCTTCAAGATGGCACGGTTTCTGCGTCCAAGCTGGTGGCTCCAGGAGAAAAACTCCAGCAGCAGTGGGAGCTGCCCAATCAGGAGAGCCCCGTCCAGCAGTCCCCCACTTTCTCCTGAAGTGTAGCTGTCCCTTAACTCACCAACAAACACTGCCAGTGCGACCCTCACCTGTTCTTTCTGCTCAGGGACAAGGCTCGGGACACATCTGTCTAATCCGCCGCCATTTTTTTTGACCAAGTTATTTATTATTCTTGTTCTCTTTTCTTTACCTAATTCTTCTTTTGTGGTTGTTTATGTTGTTATTATCAGATTATTTTGTATATTTCCTATTTTATTATGTTTTTTCCTGTCAACACCTGTATCACAATTGGGATTGAGCCTCACAGTCAGCCAGCCTGAGAGGAAATCCCACTCAAGAACGGAACAATCAAGATCCAATTATAACTGGAGAGCCAAAATAAGCTACAAAGAGTCACTCCTAGAGCATCCAGTTCAGAAGTTCAAGGAGACTGTTCCATAGGACATATACTACAAAAGTTTACCCCACAATGACTGGAAGTCATAGCAGTTATATCTAATACAGAGAAACAAACACAAAGAAACAACTAAAATGGGCAGACAGAAAAACAACCTCCAAATAAAAGAAAAGAAAAAATCTCCAGAAAAAAAGAGCTAAATGAGATGGAGGCAAATAATTTGTCAGACATAGAGTTCAAAGTAATCATTATAAGGATGCTCAAGGAACTTAGTGGGAACTACATCAGCATGAAAAAAGGACATATAAACTATGAATAAGAAACAGTCACAAATGAATAATACTGTATCTGACATAAAGAATATACTGGAAGGCCATGGTGGGTATGGCTAATTGGTTAGAGCATTGGCCTGTGCATCTAAGGGTCATGGGTTTGATTCCCAGTGAAGAGCATGTACCTGAGTTGTAGTTTCCTTCCCCGGCTCCAGTCGGGTGCATGCAGGAGGCAAAAAATCAACAGAGAAACAATAACCTTAAATGACACACTAGATTAAATGGATTTAATTGATATTTACAGGAAAATTTATCCCAAAGCCGCAGAATATACATTCTTCTCAAGTGCACATGGGTCATTCTCATAGACCATATTTTAGAACACAAATTCAGTTTTTGTTGTCTGGAATACCTATCCAGTGATGTCAGTGATGTGTTAAAGACCCCTTATATGACTGTATTGCTACCTATTTCTCCCTTAAAGATCTCCAGGTGTTTGTTAAATATACTTGGGTATGCCTATATTGGGTGCATATATGTTTACCAGGGTTATATCCTATTGTTAGATCAATCCCTTTAGTATTATATAGTGACTTTATAAGTTTAAGAAGATTGAAATCATGTCAAATATCTTCTTGGTTCGCAAGAGCATAAAACTAGAAGTCAACTACACACAAAAAAACCCCTCAAAAACATTTTAACACATGTAGGCTAAGTAGTATGTTATTAAAAAATGAATGGATTCCCAGTGAAATCAAGGAAGAAATAAAAAACTTTCTGGAAACAAATGAAAATGAGTACACAACAATGCAAAACCTATGGGACACAGCAAAGTCAGTCTTGAGAGGGAAATTCATAGAATTACAAGCCTACTTTAAAACACACACACACACACACACACACACACACACACACACACGAAAAATCTTAAGTAAGCAATCTAGTCCTACAACTAAAAGAATATTAGAAAAAGAACAATAAGAAAAGCCCACAGGAAATAGAAGGAAGGAAATAATAAAGACAAGAGAAGAAATAAATAACAGAGATTTGAAAAAATACAAAGATCAATGAAATAATGAGCTGCTTTTTTGAAATAAGATTGATTAACCTTTAAAAATATATTTTATTGATTTTTTACAGAGAGGAAGGGAGGGGGATAAAGAGTTAGAAACATCGATGAGAGAGAGACATCGATCAGCTGCCTCCTGCATGTCCCCTACTGGAGATGTGCCCACAACCAAGGTACATACCCTTGACTGGAATCAAACCCGGGACCTTTGAGTCTGCAGGCTGAAGCTCTCTCCACTGAGCCAAACCGGTTTTGGCAGATTGATTAACCTTTAACCAGATTAATGAAGAAACAAAAGAGAGGGCCCAAACAAATCTATAGTAATAAAAGAGAAATATGCAAATTGACCACAACTCCATGATACCCACCAGCCAATCAGGAGTGGGTATGCAAATTAACCCAACAAAGATGGTGGATTAATTTGCATACACAGGCACAGGGGTGCAGGGTGGGGTAGGACTCCTGTTATGAGGGGTGGGTGGGGGGCAGAGGGAGCTACAGGAATGGCGCTCTGCTGGGAGCAAGGACTTTCAGGCTCCCAGGCAGCCAGGAGGGAAACCAGGAGAAGGAAGGCCTATTCTTGCATGAATCTTTGTGCAACAGACCTCTAGTAAAATCATAAATGAAAGAATTGAAGTAACAACTGAAACCACAGAATTACAAAGAATTATAAGAAAGTAACTTTGAACAACTATCTGCCAACAACCTGGGTGAAATCTAAACG
This sequence comes from Lasiurus cinereus, assembly GCA_011751065.1. NCBI lineage: Eukaryota > Metazoa > Chordata > Mammalia > Chiroptera > Vespertilionidae > Lasiurus > Lasiurus cinereus. The sequence goes on from JAAGEH010000380.1 coordinate 614,346, forward strand.
TTCCAGGAAACATGTAATCTTCCCAAACTCAATCAGGATGAATCAGAAAACCTGAACAGGCTAATAAAGATGAATTAAAATGAAACAGTAATTTAAAAACTCCCAGGAAACAAAAGTCCTGGACCAATGGATTTACAGGCAAGTTTTATCAACCATTCAGAGAACTAACACCTATTCTCCTTAAAGTATTTCAAAAAATTAAAGAGGAAAGAAGACTTCCAAGCTCTTCTTATGAGGCCAGTATTATCTCAATTCCAAAACCAGATAAAGACACTACAAAGAAAGAAAATTACAGGCCAATATTCCTGATGAACATACATGCTAAAATCTTCAACAATATATTAGCAAGTCAGATCCAGCAATGCGTTCAAAAGATCATACACCAAGACCAGGATTTATTCCAGGATTGCAAGGGTGGTATAATACTCATAAAATTATTTTTCATCTCTTCACTTTCATCCTGTGTGACTCTTTTGATTTGAGGTGAGGCTCTTGCAGATACCATATATATGGGTAATGTTTTATTATCCATTCAACTACCCTATGTATTTTTTTTTTCCTCCGAGGTCCGTACTCTTTTTTTTTTTTTTTAATTTTTATTAATTTTTTATACATATCTCCCCATTGCCCCCCCTCCCTCCCAGGCGTACCCCGACCCCCCAGTGTCTGTGATCATTGGTTATGTTTATAAGCATGCATACAAGTCCTTTGATTGATCACTTATTTACCTCACCTAACTTTAATCTTTCTGCTATAATTTCACAGTCTGTTTGATGCTTTATGATTTTTGTCCTTCTGAGAATTATCAGTCTACTCCCTTTCTGTGCTCCTGATTCTATTATATTCACCAGTTTATTCTGTTGATCAGATTTTTAATTCACTTAATTTTTAGATTCACTTGTTGACAGATGTGTATTTGTTGTTCATAATTTTTTGTCTTTTACCTTTTTCTTCTTCCTCTTCTAAAAGGGTACCTTTCAGCATTTCATATAATACTGGTTTGGAGTTGATGAACTCCTTTAGCTTTTTCTTCTCTGTGAAGGTCT
>JAAGEH010000380.1:615401-791514 GCA_011751065.1 Lasiurus cinereus
TCTCGGCATTTTCACTGTGCCGGGGAAACTTCTGTGCTGGATTCAGCTGCAGAAGCCTCGGTTGAGCTTGGGAGGGTGGAGTCTCAGGGCTTAAGGGACCGCCTTGCCTTGCAGTCGGCCCCGCCCTCCACGGCCCCTGAGTCTCCCGTGACTGGGTAATGGCTGGAGCGGTCCTTGTGCGCTCGCGCAAGCGCAGCGCCTCCAACCGCTGCCTTTCCGGCTCCCCTGCGCACCAGGACCACACGAGTCTAGGTCCCCAGGGTTTCGCCCAAAACAGGGGCCCAGTGGAGTCAGAAGTGGCGCAGTTGGGAGGGTCTGTCTCCCACCCACTCGCGAAAGCCAGCGGCACAATCAGCAATCCGTCCTCCGCGTGGTGCCGTGCGCGACCAGACCTCCGATCCTTTGCGACTCCCCTAAATTTCCGTGCACTTCTCCCTTCTCACAGTCCAAACTCCCCCCGTATGAGTTTCGGCTGGATCTGGGGTTTAGTGTCGTAAGAGAAGGGGTTCAATGCCGTTGGGAGTCTCCGTTTCCCTCCCGCCAGAGAAAGCCAGCCAGGTACTCCGGCGCCCGCTCTCTCCTCACGTGCGTCTCCGTACCTCAGCTTTTTGCAGCTCCTCTGGGTCTCCGTGAGCCCCTCTCTTTCCCTCTAGTTGTAGAACTTCCACTCAGCCAGCTTTCCTGTGGTTCTGGATGATGTCCGTTCTGTCTTTTAGTTGTAGTTTTGAAATTGTTGTGCGAGGCAGCAGTATAGGTGTTTACCTATGCCGCCATCTTGGATTCTCTCCTTGGGCCGGTATTTTCCCCGATAAGATCAATTTTTACCTTAACTAAGTATATTGTCTTTTTGCATCTAAGACAACATACCTATTAAATGTCAGAGTAACTTGTAACTTCCCTTTTCCCCAGACCCCTAGGGTACAATCAAATGCGCCTGGGCATCAGAACAGAGACCATAAATTCCTTCATTGTTTTTATCGTGTTAATTGTTGACTATTAACTATTCTGTACCAACCTAATAATGAGTCTATCATTTTACTTTTTATCCAATCTCAGTGGTACCCTCCACCCCCTGCCTCTGCTTTGCTTTCTCCCACCTCTCTAATCTAGCACCATTGGATTTCATGTAACTCATTTTCATCTCTTCTTTTGATGTAAGATATAAAACAAGGTGAAAAACTACCATTCCCTGGAGCATTTATCCCAATCTGTTGAGATTTTGCTTCCTCTCTTCTTACAGAATCTCCATGATGCAAATATTGGTAAGCTTGAAATTGTCCCAGAGGCCCCTTACACTATCTTCATATTTTTGGATTCTTTTTTCTTTTTGCTCTTATGACTTGGTGTTTTTTGCTTCCTCCTAGTCTAAATCACCAATTTAATTCTCTCTAATGTTGATTCCCTAAAAATTAGTCTTCATTTTAGTTAATATATTCTTCATTTCTGACTGGTTCTTTTTCATGTCTTTGATGTTCTCACTAAGATTCTTGAAATTCTCACTAAGGTCTTTGAATGACTCCTTAACTTTCTTGAGCATCTTTACAACCATTGTTTTGAACTTTGTATTTAGTAGTTTGCTTGTTTCCATTTTATTTAATTCTTTTTCTGGAGATTCTTCTATTTTTTCTTTGTATCCACATATTGGATGCTTCACTGTGTTTGTTTCTATGTATTAGGTAGAGCTGCTCTGCCTCCTGGAATTGGTAGAGTGGCCTTGTGTAGTAGGTATCCTGCAAGGCCCAGTGGCCCAGCCTCAGCAGTCACCTGAGTTGGACTCTAGGTGTGCACCTGTATAGGCTGTGTACATTGTTTTTGTAGTTGAGCCTTGATTTCTGTTGGCATCCTTGGAAGGAATTGACCACTCAGGCCAATTGTCAATGAGGAACAGCTGCAACTACAGTGGAAGAGCTACTGTGCAGGAGATACCCCTATGGAGCAGAACTTGCTTCAGTGGGGCTTTGGTGCTCTCAGTCCACTCCTTGAGTGTGTGTCACTCATGGATGTGATAAAGTTGTAATCTGGCATGATCCAAAGTTGTCCACTGGGTGCACTGTGTCTGGAGCTACCTGGCACAAGCTATAGAGCAATCTACAGATGGCTGATACTTTTGCTGGTCTTGGAGGTGCCTAGAAGAGGCCAAGCTGTGAAACTTAGCAGGCTGCTACTACTACCAGGCTTGGGGGCACTTATTAAGAGGTATGGGTGCATGTGGAGTCTAGTTGCTACTTGTTTGAGAGGAGAGTCTGAATCCTGAGCCAGGACAGATCATTCATAAGGGAAAGCTACTCCAGAAAGCTTGGAAGGAACTGAAAATTGTGTTTAACATTCTTAGAAAATCACCAGGCAGGGTGAATAGTGTGGGCCAGGTTGATGGATACTCAGATTTGGCATCTGTTAGTCACCTCTGTGAGAGGGACGTCTCAGCAAAGGAACAATGACCTCTGCCAGCACTTTTCTCTGGGAAAAAAAGCTGTCCCCCAGTTCTTGCCCTGATGCCAGACAATTTAGTTCCTCTGTTTATGTCTCTAGAACCTTTCAAGCTATTGTCCCAGTTGTGTAGCTCGGAGGGAGTGAGTCCAAGTGAATCTGTGCATGTCCCATTAAGAGGAACTGCCTGGGTTTTCAGCTGCCTCCATGTCACTCAGCCACAATCCCTGCTGGGGTTTTTTTTTCTTTCTTTCTTTTCCTTATTTTTTTTTAAAACATCTCAATTCATTTTTTATTTATTTATTTTTTTAATTAAATCGTTATTATTCTGATTATTAGATGTGTTTCTCTTTTTTCCCCTCTATACTCCCCTCCCCCTGGCTCGCACCCCTCCCTCTACCTCACCTCCCCCCACCACCATTGACCTCATCCTTAAGTGTATGATTTTTGTCCAATCTCTCCCTGCACTCCCCTAACCCCTGGATCTCGCCTGAGAATTATCAGTCCACTCCCTTTCTGTGCTCCTGATTCTATTATATTGACCAGTTTATTCTGTTGATCAATTTTTTAATACATTTAATTTTTAGATTCACTTGTTGATAGATATGTATTTGTTGTTCATAATTTTTTATCTTTTACCTTTTTCTTCTTCCTCTTCTTAAAGAGTACCTTTTAGCATTTCATATAATACTGGTTTGGAGATGATGAACTCCTTTAGCTTTTTCTTATCTGTAAAGCTTTTTATCTGACCTTCAATTCTGAATGATAGCTTTGCCTGGATAGAGTATTCTTGTTGTAGGTTATTGCTATTCATCACTTTGAATATTTCTTGCCACTCACGTCCGGCCTGCATCGTTTCTGTTGAGAAATCAGCTGACAATCGTATGAGTGCTCCCTTATAAGAAATTAACTATTTTTTCTTGCTGCTTTTAATATTCTCTCATTGTCTTTTGCTCTTGGTATTTTAATGATGATGTGTCTTGTTGTAGTTCTCTTTGGATTCCTTTTTTTGGGGGAGTTCTGTGTGCTTCCTAGACTTTTAAGTCTATTTCTTTCACCAGATCTGGGAAGTTTTTAGTCATTATTTCTTCAAATAGGTTTTCAATATCTTGCTCTCTCTCTTTTTCTGGCACCCCCACAATTCTGGTGTTGGTACGCTTGAAGCTGTCCCAGAGGCTCCTTACATTATTTTCACATTTTTGGATTCTTTTTTCTTCTTGCTTTTCCAGTTGAGTGTTTTCTGATGCTTTATATTTCAAATTTTTGACTTGATTCTTGCCTTCCTCTAGTCTGCTGGTAGGTCTCTGTATAATATGTTTTATTTCAGTCAGTGTATGTTTAATTTCTAGTTGGTCCTTTTCCATCTCTAGTTGGACCTTTTTCATCTCCTTTTGGATCTCGCCAACTTTATCCATCTTTTCTAGGATATTCTTGAAAAACCTTATAAAGCATTGTTTTGAACTCTATATCCAGTTGTTTGTTTTCCTCCATATCTTTTGTTTGTGATCTCTTTTCTTGTCTCGGCATTTTCACTATGCTGGGAGAATTTCTGTGTTGGATTCAGCCTTATGATACCAGACTTGCAAAACTATAAAGCCTCTCTGTTGAGCTTGGGATGGGTGGAGTCTCAGGGCTTAAAGGACCACCTTGCCTTCCAGTTGGCCCCGCCCTCCACAGCCCCTGAGTCTCATGTGACTGGGTAATCGCTGGAGCGGTCCCTGTGTGCACGCTTGCCCTCTCACAGTGCCTCTAGACTGCTGTCTTTCCGGCTCCCCAGTGCTCTGGGACCATATGAGTCTGGGTCCCCAGGGTTTCTCCTGAAACTGGAGTTTAGTGGACTTAGAAGTGACACAGTTGGGATGCTTTGTCTCCAAACCTCTTGTGAAAGCCAGTGGCACAATCAGCAGTTGGTTTTCTGCATGCAGTGCTGTGCATGCTGTCTGACTTGCACCCTCCTGTGACTCCCCTAAATTTCCGTGCACTTCTCCCTTTCCACAGTCCAAACTCCCCCTGTATGAGTTTCTGCTGGACCTGGGGTTTAGTGTCATAGGATAAGGGGTTCAATACCGTTAGGAGTCTCCGTTTCCCTCCCGCCAGAGAAAGCCAGCCAGGTACTCTGGCACCCGCTCTCTCTGTGCGTACTTCTCCATACCTCAGCTTTTTGCAGCTCCTCTGGGTCTCCGTGAGCCCCTCTCTTTCCTTCTAGTTGTAGAATTTCCACTCAGCCAGCTTTCCTGTGGTTCTGGATGATGTCCATTCTGTCTTTTAGTTGTAGTTTAAAATTGTGCGAGGCAGCAGTGTAGGTGTTTACCTATGCTGCCATCTTGGATGAACTCCTTTTTATTTCTTTATTGATTAAAGTATTATGCATGTGTCTTCATCCCTCCATTATCCTTGCTGGTTTTTACAGCCTGAAGTTACTGGGACATCTCTTCCTGACACTGGAACCCTGGGCTGATGGTTCTGGTGTGGAGCTGGACCCCTTGTTCCTCATAAGAGGACTCCTCAGCAAGGTATCTTTCCTGATTTTAAACCACCACATGTGGGTAAGGGACCAACCTCTTCTGCAACTCCACCCCTCCTACCAGTTTCAATGTGCTTTCTTCTTCTCTAGTTGTAGAACTTCTATTTAGTCAGATTTCAAGTGATTCTGAATGATGGTTGATCTATATTTTTGTTGTAATGTTGATGTGGTTGTGGGAAGATGCAAGTACAGTGTTTACCAATCCCAACACCTTGGTTCCTCTGTTCTACTTTTAAAATTTTAAATTAATCTTACATAAACTTTAGTTGTAACTATAATAACTACTCATTGCATTTATAAACAGGTTTATATTTTACTGACAGACATGGCTCAGTGGTTGAGCATCAACCTATGAACTGATTCCATTCCCAGTCAGGGCACATGCCTAGATTGCAGGCTTGATTCCAAGTAGGGGACATACCATAATAATCTCAAGGTCCATCCATGTTGTTACAAAGGATGAGAGATCCTTCTTTTACAAACATATAGTATTCCACTGCACAAATGTACCTCAGCTTTTTTTATCCACTCATCTCTTATGGGCCCTTGGGCTGTTTCCAGATATTGGTTTTGTATATAATGCTGCTATGAACATAGGGTTGCACATATTTGCTGGAAGCCAATTCTAGCATGTCATAACTGCAAGAGTTTCATCAAAAAGTTGCTGGAACTTGGGGGACACAAGAAGGACTGTGTCACATATGTTATTGCCTGCTGGAATGTTAAAGGCATTTCCCCAGACCTGAAAAGGATGCATTAAATTGTTTGTTGCCAGAGGAGAGAAACCAAGATGGCAGCATATGTAAACAGCTGAACTGCTGCCTCACACAACTTCAAAACTACAATTAAAAGACAAAATGGACATCATCCAGAAACACAGAAAGGCTGGCTGAGTGGAAATTCTACAACTAGAAGAAATTAAAAGAGCACACTGCGACTCAGAGGTGCTGTGGAAGTAAAGGCAGAGGTATGGAGGCGCACGTGCAGAGAAGGCTGGCAACTGAGTACTTGGCTCTTTTTCAAGCGGGAGGGAGACAAAAGCTCCTGACAGCTCTGAACTCCAGTTCTGGGTGAGAGTCCCAGACTCATATGGGGAGAAAATGGACTATCTGGAAGTGGGCAAATTCAAGGGCAGTATTCTCTTAGAGGCTTTTGCAGCAATTACAGAGGGATACTGAGACCCGAGGGCCTCTTAGAGCAGGCTGACAGGAAGCCATTACTGTCTGCTCCGCCTGAGAGTCCGCCCTATCCAAGCTGTGTTCAGATGCTTTTGCATATGAATGGTCGGGTCCTTTGAAAACTAAACTTACCTAACAACTGCAGCTGAGTCAGTGAAACCCAGAACACCAAAAGAAGACCCCAAACCCCACATCAGCTTGCATTGCTTCACAGATGGGCCTCACTGGGCACCTCAAAAACCCAAACAGAGAAGAGGAATCAGCAGATCTCTTTGTAGCTTCTACTGGGTGGCCCCAGGCAAAGACTAAATTAGCAACTCCTCGGAGATCCAAGAACCAGTATATCCAGGGATCAGAGTATGACCATCCAGATTACAACTCCTCAGATCCATAAGGGATACACTCAGGGGTCAAAATCATTGGGCACCAAAACCCCATTGAAGCAAGTCTTGCCTCATAAGATTGTCTCCAGCACAGAAGTTCTCCCATTGTAGACACAGCTGATCCTCACAGCAAATTGACCTGGAGGTGAATTCCTTTCAGTTATATCAACAACAATCAAGGCTTAACAATAACAACACTGTGCACACAGCCCACAAAGGGGTGCACCAAGAAGGTTCCACCCCGGGTAACTGAGGAGGCTGAGACACTGAGTCCTATAGAACACCTAGCACACAAAGCCACTCTTTCGACTCAAAGAGGCAACCAAAACACAGAGACAAAGAAACAGGTCACAAATGAAAGAGATGGAGGAAAGCAAATGACTGGATATAGAGATCAAAACCATGGTTATAAGGTTTTTCAAGAATTTTCTAGAAACTGCCAATAAATTAGTGAGATCCTCAAGGATATGAAAAAGGAGTAACTGGAAAGTAGGCATACACTGACTAAAATAAAGAATAATATGCAGAAATTCAATAGCAGACTAGAGGATCATAAGAATCAAGTCAAAGATTTGAAAAACAAAGAAGCGGGGAGAATCCAAGATGGTGGCATAGGTAAACACCTACAATGCTGCCTCGCACAACAATTTCAAAACTACAACTAAAAGACAGAACAGACATCATCCAGAACCACAGGAAAGCTGGCTGAGTGTAAGTTCTACAGCTAGAAGGAAAGGGAGGGGCTCACAGAAACCCAGAGGAGCTGCAAAAAGCTGAGGTACGGAGACGTGTGCTCTGAGAGAGCGGGTACTGGAGTACCTGGCTGGCTTTCTCTGGCGGGAGGGAAACGGAGACTCCTAACGGCATTGAACCCCTTATCTTATGACACTAAACCCCAGATCCAGCTGAAACTCATACGGGGGGGGGGGGGGGGGAGTTTGGACTGTGAAAAGGGAGAGGTGCACGGAAATTTAGGGGAGTTGCAAAAGATCACAGGCCTGATGGCGTGCATGGCACTGCGCAGAGGACAGATTGCTGATTGTGCCGCTGGCTTTCGCGAGTGGGCGGGAGACAGACCCTCCCAACTGTGCTACTTCTGACTCCACTTAACCCGTTTCGGGTGAAACCCTGGAGACCTAGACTTGTGTGGTCCTGGTGCGCAGGGGAACTGGAAAGGCAGCAGTCTAGAGGCACTGTGGGCACGTGCGCACAAGGACCGCTCCAGCGATTACCCAGTCACATGAGACTCAGGGGCCATGGAGGGCGGGGCCGACTGGAAGGCAAGGCGGTCCCTTAAGCCCTGAGACTCCACCCCTCCCAAGCTCAACAGAGGCTTCTTCGGTTTTGCAAATCTGGTATCAGAAAGCTGAATTCAACACAGAAGTTTCCCCGGCATAGTGAAAATGGCAAGACAAGGAAGGGACCACAAACAAAAGAAATGGAGGGAAAAAAACGACTGGATATAGAGTTCAAAACCACGCTTATAAGGTTTTTCAAGAATATGCTAGAAAAGATGGATAAATTTATCAAGTCCCAAGAGGAGATGAAAAAGGACCAACTAGAGATGCTAGAGATGATGGATAAATTTAGCGAGTCCCAAAAGGAGATGAAAAAGGACCTACTAGAGGCACTGACTAAAATAAAAATATTATACAGACTCCTAACAGCAGACTAGAGGAAGACAAGAATCAAGTCAAAAATTTGAAATATAAAGAAGCAGAAAACACTCAACTGGAAAAGCAAGAAGAGAAAAGAATCCAAAAATGTGAAGATATGTAAGGAGCCTCTGGGACCGCTTCAAGCGTACCAACATCAGAATTGTGAGTGTGCCAGAAGAAGAGAGAGAGCAAGATACTGAAAACCTATTTAAAGAAGTAATGACTGAATACTTCCCACATCTGGTAAAAGAAATAGATTTACAAGTCCAGGAAGCACACAGAACCCCATAAAAAAAGGAATCCAAAGAGGACCACACCAAGACACATCATAATTAAAATACCAAGAGCAAAAGACAAAGAGAGAATATTAAAAGCAGCAAGACAAAAACAGTTCATTACCTACAAGGGAGCACCCATACGACTGTCAGCTGATTTCTCAACAGAAACGATGCAGGCCAGACGGGAGTGGCAAGAAATATTCAACGTGATGAATAGCAAGAACCTACTACCAAGAATAATTTATCCAGCAAAGCTATCATCCAGAATTGAAGGGCAGATAAAGAGCTTCACAGAGAAGAAAAAGCTAAAGGAGTTCATCAACTCCAAACCCGTATTATATGAAATGCTGAAAGGTACTCTTTTAGAAGAGGAAGAAGAAAAAGGTAAAAGAAAAAAATTATGAACAACAAATACATATCTATCAACAATGAATCTAAAAATTGAGTGAATTAAAAATTTGATCAACAGAATACACTGCTGAATATAATAGAATCAGGAGCACAGAAAGGGAGTCGACTGATAATTCTCACGGGGAAAGGGGTGAGGGGTGTACAGGGAGAGACTGGACAAAAATCATACACCTATGGATGAGATCAATGGGAGGGAGGTAAGGGCCGAGGGAAGGGTGGGAGCTGGCTGGAGGGGTGCTATGGAAGGGAAAAAAGAGAAACACAGGTTTCTCTTTTAATCTGAATAATAAAGATTTAATTTAAAAAAAAAGAAAAAAAAAGAAGCAAAAAATAACCAACTGGACAAGCACGAAGTTAAAAGAATCCAAACTATGAAGATACTGTAAGGAACCTCTGGGACAGCTTCAAGCATACCAACATCTGAATTATGGGGGTGCCAGAAAAAGAGAGAGAGCAAGATACTGAAAACCTATTTGAAGAAATAATGACTAAAAACTTGCCCCATCTGGTGAAAGAAATATACTTACAAGTCCAGGAAGCACACAGAACCCCATTCAAAAGGAATCCAAAAAGGACCACACCGAAAAACCAAGATGGCAGCATAGGTGAACACCTAAACTGATGCCTTATACAACAACTGCAAAACTACAGCTAAAAGGCAAAATAGACCAAATTCCGAATTACAATGACTGAGTGAAAATTCTGCAACTAGAAGGAAAGAGAGGGGCTAACGGAGATTCAGAGAAGCTGCAAAAAGCTGAGGTATGGAGACACATGCATGGAGAGGATGGGTGGCAGAGTGCCTGGCTGGCTTCCTCTAGCGGGAGGGAGACAGAAACTCCCAACTGCACTGAACCCAGGTTCTGACTGCATTGAACCTCAGTTCTGAGTGAGACTCATACAGGGGGAGTTTAAACTATCGGGAAAAAGGAGTAGGGCACAGAAACTCAGGGGAGCCATGAAAGGCTGAAGTCTGGAGGAGCGCATGCCCGTGCATGCAGAGGGGAAAGACTACTAAGTGTTCTGTTGGCTTCCTCTAGCAAGAGGAACACAGAACCTCCCAATTGCACTGAACTCCACTTCCGACTGCACTGAACCCCAGTTTCAGGCAAGACCCTGGGGACCAAGACTCATATAGGTCCCCAGAGTACACAAACTCAGGGGAGCTGCAAAAGCCAGAGGTTTAGAGGTGTGTGAGCACGAGTGCTCGCAGAGAGGGCAGCAGCAATTGCTGAAGGACACTGAGAACATGGGCTGCATATGGCAGGGCTGATGGGAAGCCAAGGCTATCTGCTGAGTCCTGAGACTCTTCCCCATTGAAGCCAGCACAGAGGCTTTTGTAGTTTTTCAAGTTTTGTATCATAAGGCTGACTCCAGCACAGAAGTTTTCCTGGCATAGGCAGAGCTGATCCTCACAACCAATTGGCTTGAGATCAATTCCCCCCAGTGATACCAACAACAATCAAGACTTAACTACAGCAAGGCTGTACACACAGTCCACAAAGGGATGCACCAAGAGAGTCCACCTCAGGTAACTGGGGAGGCTGAGCTACTGGGCCATATAAGACACCTACCACACAAAGCTACTCTACCAACTCAAGGAAGTAGAGAGAATGTGGAGACAAAGGAATAGATCACAAACAAAAGAAATGGAGGAAAATAAATGACTGGATATAGAGTTCAAAATCACGGTTATGCCAAAACTGGTTTCGCTCAGTGGATAGAGCATCGGCCTGTGAACTGAAAGGTCCCAGGTTTGATTCCAGTCAAGGGCATGTACCTTGGTTGTGGAAGCTGATCGGTGTCTCTCTCTCATCAAAATTTCTAACTCTCTCTCCCTCTCCCTCTTCCTTTCTCTTTGTAGAAAATCAATAAAATAAAATAAACCAACCACTGTTATAAGTATTTTCAAGAATTTCCTAGAAAAGATGGATAAATTTAGCAAGACCCAAGAGGAGATTAAAAAGACCGACTAGAAACTAAACATACACTGACTGAAATAAAAAATATACAGAGACCTATCTGCAGACTCGAGGAATGCTAGAATCAAGTCAAAGATTTGAAATATAGAGAAGCAGAAAACACTCAAGTGGAAAAGAAAAAAGAATCCAAAATTGGAAGATAGTGTAAGGAGCCTCTGGGACAACTTCAAGCATACCAACATCAGAATTATGGGGGTGCCAGAGGAAGAGAGAGAGCAAGATACTGAAAACCTATTTAAAGAAATAATGATTGAAAACTTCCCACATCTGGTGAAAGAAATAGACTTACAACTCCAGGAAGGACACAGAACCCGAAATAAAAGGAATCCAAAGAGGACCACACCAAGACACATCATAATTAAAATACCAAGAGCAAAAGACAAAGAGAGAATATTAAAAGCAGCAAGACAAAAACAGTTCATTACCTACAAGGGAGCACCCATACGACTGTCAGCTGATTTCTCAACAGAAACGATGCAGGTCAGACAGGAGTGGCAAGAAATATTCAAAGTGTTGAATAGCAAAAACCTACAATCAAGATTCCTCTACCCAGTAAAACTATCATCCAGAATTGAAGGGCAGATAAAGAGCTTCACAGATAAGAAAAAGCTAAAGGGGTTCATCACCACCATACCAGTATTATATGAAATGTTGAAAGGTATTCTTTAAGAAGATGAAGAAGGAGACAAAAGTAAAAATGAAAATCATGAACAATAAATACATATCTATCAACAAGTGAATCTAAAAATCAAGTGAATTAAAAATCTGATGAACAGAATAAACTGGTGAATATAATAGAATCAGGGGAAGAGAAAGGTAGTGGACTGACAATCCTCACGGGGGTAAAGGGGTTTGGGATGTGTGTGAAGTAACTGGACAAAAATCAAACACCTATGGATGAAAACAGTAGGGGAGGGTAATGGCAGAGTTAAAGAGAGCTATGGGGGAGGGAGAGAAACAATTATAATCATCTGAACAATAAAGATTGATTGAAATGAAAAGAAAAATTACCACAAAAAAATATTGTTTGCTGCCAAACATCTCAGGGCATCTTAATGTACACATTATTGCCTCCTCCTGGCCAAACACCTGAACAGCCAGAGGTAATTCCCCATTCTGACAATGGACTTTGTAGAGGAAACCCTACCCTTTGACTTGGATATCTCCACCTTGCCTTAGTACAGTTTGTATTAATTAAAAGCAAGGGGTCCTTGAGACAAGGAGAACTTGGTTTCTTCAGCCAAGCTCCTCTGACCCCCCCAAAAGTCTTTCAAAATTATGTTTCATCTCTGGACTCTTATTTAATTTACGCACAGCCACTTCTCTATGTTTTCTGAACCCTTCTAGATGCTGGATCAAGATCAGCAGCATTACATATTCTTTCTGGCTTGTGTTTTGTGATTCTTACGATATATTCCCAGAGTAGGGTCACTGTGTTAAAAGGCAGTTCCATTTTTAATTTTTTGAGGAAGCTCCATCTCTTTTTCACAGTGGTTGCACCAGTCTGAATTCCCACCAACACTGCATCAAGATTTTCTTTTCCCCACATTCTTGCCTGTCATTGTTGGTTATTGATTTATTAATGGTAACCATTCTGGCAGGTCTGAGGTGATACCTCCTTATAGTTTTAATTTTCATCTCTCTGATGATTAGTTTTGTTGAACATTTTTTATCTATTTTCCATTTGTATGTCCTATTTGGAGAAGTGTCTATTCAGGTCTGTTACCATTTTTAAATTGGATTGTTTGTCTTCCTGGTGTTGAGCTGTATAATTTTTTTTATATATTTTGGAGAATAACCCTTATCCGATGTATCAATGATGAATATATTCTCCCATACAATGTGTTCTCTATTTATTTTGTTGATGGTTTCTTTTGTTGTGCATTTTTATTTGAGGTAGTGCCAATGGTTTATTTTGTCCTTTATTTCCCTTACCCTAGGAGATATAGAAGCAAAAATATTGTTACACAAGTTGTCCAAGATTTTGCTGCTTATGTTTTCTTCTAGGATTTTTATGATTTCATGATTTACATTTAAGTCTTCTATCCATACTTAGTTTGTTCTGTGTATGGTGTAAGTTGGTGGTCTGGTTTCATTTTTTCCCATGTACCTGTCTAATTTTTCCAACATCACTTATTGAATAAATTGTCTTTACTCCATTGTTTTCTTTTTCCTCCTTTGTCAAATATTAATTGTCCATAAAGGTGAGAGTTGATTTCTGGGTTCTATGTTCTGTTTCATTGATCCTATTCCTATACCAAGCTGTTTTGGCTTTTACAATGGCTTTGTAGTATAGTTTGATATCCAGTATTGTGATCCCTCCAACTTTGTTCTTCTTTCTCAAGATTGCTCCGACCCTCAGGGTCTTTTTTGGTTCTATATACATTTTTTCAATATTTGTCCTAGATCTGTGAAATATGCCATTAATATTTTAAAATATATTTCTATTGGTTTCAGAGACGAAGGGAGATGGAGGAAAAGATAGAATCATTAATGATGAGAGAGAATCATTCATCTGCTGCCTCCTGCACGCTGCCTATTGAGAATCAGGCCCACAACCCAGTTATGTTCCCTGACCAAGAATTTAAACATGACTTCCTGTTTCATAAGTCAGTGTTCAACCACTGAGCTACACCCACAAGTGCATTAGTATTTTTATAGGAATTGTGTTGAATCTATAGATTTGATTTGGGTACTGTGGACATTTTATTTATGTTAATTCCTCCAAGTCATGAATATGGTACAGTGGTACCTCGAGATACGAGTGCCCTAACATATGAGCTTTTTGAGATACGAGCCCTCGAGCAAGCAATTTTTTGCTTTGAAACACGAGCAACTTTTGAGATACGAGTAATCGCGCGGATCAGCCGGCTGCACACGACCCACCAGTTTACCTCAACTCGAGCATCTCATAGTTTCCCACGCCTCAGTAAGTGTGCTTGCTTACCTCGTTGTCGAAGCATCTGTTGTGCATTTACATAGTTTATCACATTTCTTCTTATAACCATGGGTCTTAAGAAAGCGAGTGGAAAGGTCAGTGCTCAGAAGAATTAAAGCATGAAATCATAGAAAAATATGAGCAAGGTGTGCAAGTGGCTGACTTGGCGAGGCAATATGGGTGTAGTAATTCAACGATATGCACTGTGCTTAAACAGAAGGAGTCGATAAAGGGTATAACGCCAGCTAAGGGTGTTACAATAATTTCTAAGCTCCGTAGCTCTCTCCATGAAAAGATGGAGAATCTACTGATGGTGTGGTTGACGGAGAAGCAGCTTAAAGGAGATACATTAACACAGGGCATCATATGCGAGAAGGCGCGAGCGATTTACGGTGCTTTGCTGGAGCAGACCCCGTGCACTTCCACAGACGAAGCATTGAAAGACTCATTTAAAGCCAGTAGAAGCTGGTTTCATAACTTCAGGAAAAGGTCCGGCATTCACTCCATCGTCAGGCATGGTGAGGCAACAAGTCTGGATGTGAAGGCAGCTGAGGATTACCTCAAAACTTTTTCCAAACTGATAGAAGCCAAAGGATATATCCCCCAGCAAGTCTTCAACTGTGACGAGACAGGGCTTTTCTGGAAGAAGATGCCGAATAGGACTTATATAACGGCAGAGGAGAAGGCGATGCCAAGCCACAAACCCATGAAGGATAGGCTAACTCTTGCACTGTGCGCCAACGCGAGTGGCGACTGCAAGATCAAGCCTCTGCTCGTATACCATTCGGAAAACCCCAGAGTCTTTAAGTCACATAAGATTTTAAAAGATAAACTGCAAGTTATGTGGAGGGCAAACCCGAAGGCATGGGTCACCAGGCAGTTCTTTGTGGAGTGGGTAAACCTGGTTTTCGGCCCTTCTGTTAAGAAATATCTACAGGAAAACAACCTAACCATGCAAGCCCTCCTCATTCTCGACAATGCTCCTGCTCACCCACCGAACCTCGAAGAGTACAAGTTTATAAAGGTTGTCTACCTACCTCCCAACACCACTCCTATCCTGCAGCCCATGGATCAGAAGGTGATTTCTAATTTTAAAAAGCTGTACATCAAGCACCTGTTCCGGTGCTGCTTTGAGGTGATGGAGAACACAAACCTCACCCTTCGAGAGTTCTGGAAGAACCACTTTAACATCGTGATATGCCTCAGAATTATTGATCAGGCCTGGCTGGATGTTACAACGAGGACTTTGACCTCTGCATGGAAGAAGCTGTGGCCTGAAGCTGTGGCCTGAGGCCGTAGCCGAAAGGACCTGCGAGGGATTCGAACCCGAGGTGCCAGTGGAGGAGGAGATAGTGTCTCTGGGAAAATCCATGGGCCTGGAGGTGGATGAGAGAGACGTGAATGAACTCGTCGGGAGCACTCTCTGGAGGAATTACAAGAGTTGCAATCTCAGCAACATGTGGAGGTTCTTCAAGAAATTGGTTTCGAGGAGGAGCCAGAGGTGGAGGAGATCTCTACAAGTGAGATAAAGGAGATCTTAGGAATGTGGGAGAGGGTGTCACACTTCTTGGAAAAGAAACACCCTGAAAAAGTTGCTACTGGTCATGCATCGGAGCTGTTCAATGAAATTTGCCTCACCCATTTCAGAAACATTCTGAAAGGGAGGAAGAGGCAAACCTCGTTGGACAAGTTTTTTTTTTAAATCGGCCAAAAATGCAAAGACCAGTAGCAATTAAGTTCAGTGAAGATTACATTCAGTTAAGTTACATTCAGTTTAGGGATAAAGTGCAGTATTAAGAGTGTAATGAGTAGGTAAAAACAGTTTATAAAACCAGTTTATTCCTTTACATTCTCTTTTATTACGTTTTTATACAATATTTGTCATTTATAAATACATTTTTCTTATTCAAAAACATGTACCAAGAACAACTGGGGTGGCATTTTGGGGGCTGGAAGGGATTAATGGTATTTCAATAGATTTCAATGGGGAAATTTGCTTTGAGATACGAGCAACTTGATATACGAGCAAGGTTACGGAACGAATTAAACTCGTATCTCGAGGTACCACTGTACAAAGAAGCAAAAAACATTCAACTGAAAAAGCAAAAAGAAAAAGGAATCCAAAATGTGAAGATAGTATAAGGAGTCTCTGGAACAACTTCAAGCTTACCAACAGCAGAATTATGGGGGTACCAGAAGAAGAGAGAGAGCAAGATACTGAAAACCTATTTGAAGAAATTATCACTGAAAACTTCCCCCACCGGGTGAAAGAAATAGACTTACAAGTCCTGGAAGCACACATAACCCCATAAAAAAGGAATCCAAAGAGGACCACACCAAGACACATCATAATTAAAATACCAAGAGCAAAAGACAAAGAAAGAATATTAAAAGCAGCAAGAGAAAAACAAGTTCATTACCTACAAGGGAGCACCCATACGACTGTCAGCTGATTTCTCAACAGAAACGATGCAGGCCAGAAGGGAGTGGCAAGAAATATTCAATGTGATGAATAGCAAGAACCTACAACCAAGAATAATCT
Organism: Lasiurus cinereus; assembly: GCA_011751065.1. NCBI lineage: Eukaryota > Metazoa > Chordata > Mammalia > Chiroptera > Vespertilionidae > Lasiurus > Lasiurus cinereus. Next base: position 631,723 of record JAAGEH010000380.1, read on the forward strand.
ATCCAGCAAAGCTATCATTCAGAATTGAAGGTCAGATAAAGAGCTTTACAGATAAGAAAAAGCTAAAGGAGTTCATCAACACCAAACCAGTATTATATGAAATGCTGAAAGGTACACTTTTAGAAGAGGAAGAAGAAAAAGGTAAAAGACAAAAAATTATGAACAACAAATATATATCTATCAACAAGTAAATCTAAAAATTAAGTGAATTAAAAATTGGATCAACAGAATAAACTGGTGAATATAATAGGATCAGGAGCACAGAAAGGGACTGGACTGATCATTCTCAGGGGGAAAGGGGTGACTGGTGTACAGGGAGAGACTGGACAAAAATCATACACGTATGGATGAGATCAATGGGAGGGAGGTAAGGGCAGAGGGAAAGGGTGGGAATTGGGTGGAGGGGTGCTATGGAGGGGAAAAAAGAGAAACAAATGTAATAATCTGAATAATAATTATTTAATTAAAAAAAGAAATAAAAAAATTATGTCCTGTGACAGTACCAGTTGTTATTATATTTTTTATTTTTATTTTTTAATGAAATCTTGTATTATTCAGATTATTACATGTGTTTCTCTTTTGTCCCCTCCATAGCTCCCCACCACCTGACTCCCACCCTTCCCTCTACCCTTCCCTCCCTCCCGTTGACCTCATCCATAGGTGTATGATTTTTGTCCAGTCTCTCCCTGTACATCCCTCACCCCTTCCCCCCTGAGAATGATCAGTCCACTCCCTTTCTGTGCTCATGATTCTATTATATTCACCAGTTTATTCTGTTGATCAAATCTTCAATTCCCTTAATTTTAAGATTCACTTGTTGATAGATACCTATTTGTTTTTCATAATGTTTTGTCGTTTACCTTTTTCTTCTTCCTCTTCTAAAAGAGTACCTTTCAGCATTTCATATAATACTGGTTTGGAGTTGATGAACTCCTTTAGATTTTTCTTCTCTGTGAAGCTCTTTATCTGCCCTTCGATTCTGAATGATAGCTTTGCTGGATAGAGTATTCTTGGTTGTAGGCTCTTGCTATTCATCACGTTGAATATTTCTTGCCAGTCCCCTCTGGCCTACATCGTTTCTGTTGAGAAATCAGCTGACAATGGTATGGGTTCTCCCTTCTAGGTAATGAACTGTTTTTCTCTTGCTGCTTTTAATATTCTCTCTTTGTCTTTTGTCTTGGTATTTTAATTATGATGTGTCTTGGTGTAGTCCTCTTTAGATTCCTTTTTTATGGGGTTCTGTGTGCTTCCTGGACTTGTAAGTCTATTTCTTTTACCAGATGTGGGAAGTTTTCAGTCATTATTTCTTTCTTTTTTTTTATTGTGTCATAGGTATACATATCTCCCCATTGCCCCTATCTCTCCCAGGCATACCCCAAACCCCCATTGTCTTTGTTCATTGGTTATGCTTATATGCATAGATACAAGTCCTTTGATTGATCTCTTATCTACCCCACCTCTCCTTAATCTTCCTGCTATAATTTCACAGTCTATTGGATGCTTTACTGCCTCTGTATCTATTCTTTTGTTCATCAGTTTACAATGTTCTTTATTATCCACAAATGAGTGAGATCATGTGGTGCTTCTCCTTCATTGACTGGCTTATTTCACTAAGCATAAGGCTCTCCAGTTCCATCCAGGTTGTTGCAAATGGTAAGAATTCCTTCCTTTTAATGGCAGCATAGAATTCCATTGTGTAGATGTACCACAGTTTTCTGATCCACTCATTGGCTGACGTGCACCTAGGCTGTTTCCAAATTGTAGCGATTGTAAATTATGCTGCTATGAACACAGGGGTGCATAAATCCTTTCTGATTGGTGTTTGTAATTTCTTAGGATAAATTCCTAAGAGTGGGATTTCTGTGTCAAATGGGAGATCCATTTTTTGTTTTTTAAGAAAACTCCATACTGTTCTCCACAGTGGCTGCACCAGTCTGCATTCCCACCAACAGTGCACAAGGGTTCCTTTTTCTCCGCATCCTCGCCAACACTTGTCATTTGTTGATTTGTTGATGATTGCCATTCTGACAGGTGTAAGATGGTATTGCATTGTTGTTTGATTTGCATCTCTCGGATGATTAGTGACTTTAAACATGTTTTCATGTGTCTCTTGGCCTTCCTTCTGTTTTCTTTCGAAAACGTTCTATTTAGGTCTGTTGACCATTTTTTTTTTTTTGGATCGTTTATCTTCCTTTTATTAAGTTGTATAAGTTGGCTGTAGATTTTGGAGATTAAACCTTTATCAGTGGTAATATTTGCAAATATGTTCTCCCATACAGTGATCTTTCTTGTTTTGTTGATGGTTTCTTTTGTTGTGCAAAAGCTTTTTATTTTGATGTAGTCCCATTTGTTTATTTTTTCTTTAGCTTCCATTGCCTTTGGAGCAGTATCAGTGAACAAATTCTTTCGGCATATATCTGAGATTGAGCTGCCTGTGGATTCCTCTAGTTTTTTTTTTTTTTTTTTTATGGTTTCCCTTCTATGGTTAAGTCCTGTATCCATTTTGAGTTTATTTTTGTATTTGGTGTAAGTTGGTGGTCCAGTTTCATTTTTTTTCATGTATCTGTCCAATTTTCCCAACACCATTGTTGAAGAGGCTATCTTGGCTCCATTGTATGTTCATGCCTCCTTTTTCAAATATTAGTTGAGCATAGTGGTTTGAGTGGATATCTGGATTCTCTATTCTATTCCATTGGTCTATATGTCTGTTCTTGTGCCAGTACCAGGCTGTTTTGAGAACAGTTGCTTTGTAATATAGCTTGGAATCTGGTATTGAGATCCCACCTACTTTATTCTTCTTTCTCAGAATTGCTGTGGCTATTCATGGTCTTTTTTTTTTTTTTTTGTTCCAGATGAATCTATGAAGAATTGTTTCTAGGTTTGTGAATATCTCGTTGGTATTTTAATGGGTAGTACATTGAATCTATAGATTGCTTTGGGTAGTATGGACATGTTAAGGATGTTGATTCTCCCTATCCATGAGCATGGTATGCTCTTCCATTTGTTAACATCTTCCTCTCTCTTTTCAGTGTCCTGTAGTTTTATACATATAGGTCTTTCATCTCTTAAGTTAGGTTTATTCCTAGGTATCTTAATTTTTTTGGTGCAATGGTAAATGGGATTGTTTTTTAGTCTCTCTTTCTGTAATTTCACTATTAGTGTATAGAAATGCCATAGATTTCTTGGCATTAATTTTGTATCCTGCTACATTGCCAAATTCATTTATTAGGTCATTAGTTTTGGGATGGAGTCCTTTGGGTTTTTTATGTACAGTATCATGTCATCTGCAAATAAGGACAGCTTTACTTCTTCTTTTCCAATTTGGATGCCTTTTATTTCTTCTTCTTGTCTAATTGCAATGGCTAATACATCCAGTACTATGTTGAACAGGAGAGGTGAGAGTGGGTATCCCTGTCTTGTTCCTGTTCTTAGGGGAAATGGTTTTAGTTTTTGCCCATTGAGTATGATGTTAGCTGTGGGTTTATCATATATGGCTTTTATGATGTTTAGGTATGATCCTTCTATTCCCACTTTGCTGAGAGTTTTTATCAAAAAAGAGTGTTGGATTTTGTCAAATGCTTTTTCTGCATCAATTGATATGACTATGTGATTGTTATCTCTCAATTTGTTTATGTGATGTATCACATTTATTGATTTGCAGATATTGTACCATCCCTGCATAGCTGGGATGAATCCTACTTGGTCATGGTGTATGATCTTTCTGATGTACTGCTGGATCCGATTTGCTAGAATTTTGTTGAGAATTTTGACATCTATGTTCATGAGAGATATTGGCCTATAATTCTCTTTTATTGTATTGTCTTTATCTGGTTTTGTTATTAGGGTGATGCTGGCTTCATAGAAGGTGTTTGGAAGTGTTCCTTTTTCTTGAATATTTTTGAATATTCTGAGGAGGATAGGTTTTAATTCTTCCTTGAATGTTTGGTAAAACTCTCCTTTGTAGCCATCTGGACCCAGGCTTTTATTTGCTGGAAGCTTTTTTATCACTGCTTCAATTTCTTCCATAGTTATTGGACAATTGAAATGTTTAGATTCTTCCTGATTGAGTTTTGGAAGGTTATATATTTCTAGGAATATGTCTATTTCTTGTAGGTTGTCCCATTTGTTGGAATAGAGTTGTTCATAATATTTATAAACAATCCTTTGTATTTTGGTTGGGTCTGTTGTTATTTCTTCTTTTTCATTTCTGATTTTGTTTATTTGGGTTTTCTCTCTTTGCTTTTTGGTGAGCCTGGCCTGAGTTCCATCAATCTTGTTTATCCTTCCAAAGAACCAGATCTTGGTTTTGTTGATCTTTTGAATTGTTTCTTTGGTCTTCATGTTGTTTATCTCTGCTCTGATCTTTACTATTTCCTTCCTTCTGAGTACAGTGGGCTTTTCTTGTTGCTCTCTGTCTAGCTCTTTGAGTTGTAGGATTAGGAAATTTATTACCATTGTTTCCTGTTTTTTGCAGTAGGCTTGTAGGGCTATGAACTTCCCTCTCATATATGGATCAGATATATGGATCATGTTTTCTTATCGTTCTTTCCCTCTCAAGACTGCTTTCACTGTGTCCCATAAATTTTGTATTGTGTTGTAATTGTCATTGGTTGTTATGATGTTTTTTATTTCTCCCTTAATCTCTTTGGTCACCCAGTCGTTGGTTAATAGCATGCTGTTTAGTCTCCATGTATTTGATTTCTTTCTATTGTATTTATTATAGTTGATTTCCAGTTTATGCCACTGTGGTCTGAGAAAATGCTTGATATGATTTCTGTCTTCTTGAATTTGAAGAGACTTTGCCTATGACCCAACATATGCTCTATCTTTGAAAATGTCCCATATGCACTGGAGAAGAATGTATATTCTGTGGCTTTGGGGTAAAATGTTCTGAAGATGTCAATTAATTCCATCTGGTTTATTTGTCATTTAGGATTGATGTTTCTTTGCTGATTTTTTGTTTAGAGGATTTGTCCAGTGGTGACAGTAGGGTATTAAAGTCTCCTACTATGATTGTATTGCTGTCAATTTCTCCCTTAATATCCTCCAGGAGTTTTTTTTATGTATTTAGGTGCTCCTATATTGGGTGCAGAGTTATTTCTTCTTGTTGGATTGTTCCCTTTTGTATTATGAATTGGCCTTCTTTACTCTTGTTATGTCCTTCACTTTGAGATCTAATTTGTCAGATATAATTATTGCAACCCAAGCTTTTTTTTCATTTCCATTTGTCTGAAATACCATGTTCCATCCCTTTACCCTCAATCTGTGTGCATCTCTTTTTGTGAGGTGGGTTTCTTGCAGATATCAGATATATGGATCATGTTTTCTTATCCAATCGATTACCCTATGTCTTTTGATTGGAGCATTTAATCCGTTTACATTTAAAGTTATTATTGATAAGTACTTATCTGTCGCCATTTTTAGTCTTTACCCATGAGTTCTTAATTCACTTCCTATTTCTTTTTATTACAGCAGACCCTTTCTTGCATTGCTGGTTTGGTGGTAATATATTCCCTTAGTCCTTTTTTGTCTGTGAAGCTTCTGATTTTACCTTCAATTTTGATTGAAAATCTTGCAGGGTACAGTATTCGTGGATTCAGACCCTTTCTTTGCATGACTTTGTATATTTCATTCCATTCCCTTCTGGCCTGATGAGTTTCTGTTGAGAAATCAGTAGCTAGTTTTATGGGGTTCCTTTGTAGGTAACTTTCTTTTTCTCTCTGGCTGCTTTTAAGATTCTTGCTTTGTCGTTGCTGTTTGCCAGTTTAATTATAAAGTGCCTTGGTGTCGGTTTTGTGGGGTTCATTTTGCTTGGGACTCTGTGAGCTTCTTGGATTTGTGTGGGTTTTTCCTTTCCTATATTGGGGAAATTTTCTGTCATTATTTCTTCAAACAGGTTCTCTAATCCTTGTTCAGTTTCTACTCTTTCTGGAACTCCAATTATGCGGATGTTGTTTTGTTTCATGTTACCCCAAAGTTCCCTTAGGCTCTCCTCTTGCCTTTTAATTTTTTTTCTAGAAGCTGCTGTACTTGGGTATTTCTTCCCACCGTGTCTCCTAGCTCACTGATGCGGTCCTCTGCTTCTTCTAGTCTACTTTTGAGGCTTTCCATTGAGTTCTTTAAAGCAGTGATGTCATTTTTTATTTCTTTGTGCATTTCTTCATGCTTCTTCATTTCCTCTTGGCTCTTACTCAGATTGTTGATTTTGTCTTCCATTCTTTTCATCCACCTTATGATAATTTCTCTGAACTCTTTCTCTGACAGGCTTATTTCTGCTTCTATTTCGTTTACTTCCTTTTCTGGTGATACCAGCCTATCAGTCGTATGCGTGCTGTTTCTTCTTCTGCCCATGGTTTTTCTTCTCCAGGTGTCTAGTTATGTAGTTCTCTCTCCCACGTTGATTCAAAGTCACAAATTACAACACGACCCGGTACAGCACACAAGGCACTGAACAGAAATGTATTCACGATGTTAATAATCACCAAGAAGGTGACCACCAATGAAAGACAAATTAGGGGTAAGTAGAGAAAGAAAAAGAGGAAAATGAGGGAAAAAGAAAGAAAAGAAGTGCCAAAATCAGATTGGGAGAGGGAGAAAAAAATAAATAACTAAATGAACAAAAAATAAAGTAAAATAAAAGGAGAAGAAGAAGAAGAAAAGAGAAAGAGAAACAAAGCCAGAGAGAAAAGAAAGAGAATAAGAGAGAAAAGGGGAACAAAATATAGATGTCAGGAGAAAACTCCAATAGAACAGTCACTAATCCCAATAAAGGCCAACAACCAGTACCTAGAGATTAATACAAACTGCAACTAACAACTGGTATCGAGGGAGGCGATGGAAAAGAGAGATAGAAAACAAAGCATGCAAAATAAAACAAGTAGAATAAGCTAAAACAATCTCACAAAAAAGTTCAAAAAATCGATATAATCACTGTTCAGGCAAATACCAACAAAAGGACGTAGAGAAAAAACAACTTTTTGGCTAGTGAAGACAAGAAGAGAGAGGTTTGTATGGACTTGTAGGGGATTTGAAATTAGATATCTAAGTGGGGTGAAATTTTAACCAGGTAAAGAGAAAGAATAGGGAAAATTTAAAGTTGGAAAAGGAAAAGAGAAACAAGACAACAAAATGGGGAAAGTTAGGAGGAAAGTGTTGGCATAAAGGTAGAGTTGAGTTGGAGTAAAATTATGCTAAAGGAAAGATGAAAATAGAATGTAAAACTCCAATCCCGAAGTAAAACAAAGAGAAAACAAAATGTCATTTGTTTTTTTCCAAAAAGGTAAAAAACTAATGTAATAATACTAGTTGAAAACGAAAATGTAATAATTAAAAAGGTAAAATCAATTGACTTGGAAAGAAAAAAAATAGTGTTTTAATTAAAATATGTAAAAATGAAAAATAAAAAAAATTAAAAAAAAGAAAAAAAAATAGAATGGTCATTCACTTCCACTATTATTCTGCTTGGCACTCCTGTTTCCCAGTAGGGAAGGCATTGCAGTTCCCTGCGTTGCACTGTTGATGTTTTAATCTCTTTATTCTTTTGTGGTTATGCGAGAGTCAATTTGTATGTCATCCACTTGGTGGCAGTGTTTCAGAATTGATCTCTGAGACAAAGCACAGGACCTCTCTAGGCTGTGCTCAGATCCTGCTACTCTGTGGTTCTCAAAGCCAGTTTGTGGGGATTTTGCAGCTGGGACACTGTAATAATTCTCAAGCTGTCCCTCTGCCTGAGATAAAAACGAATCATTTTCCTGAGCTCCCCTCTGTCAACAGCTCGGAGAGTTTGCCTCCACACTTAGGGATCACGCACTGCCCCACCTCCGCAGACCTCTCTAGAGGCAGCTTTCCTGCAGCCCGGCTCCCACAGTGTGCGTGTCTCTGTTCTGAGGGGCAGGAGACCTCAGGCGAAATCTGACCTTTCTGTGTGCTGTGTGGATCTCTGAATCCGCTGTCTGAGTGTCTGTGCCAATTGGAGAGCGGTGTTCTGGTTCCCCGGCTGTTCGGTGGGTGTTTCAGCCAGCTGCATCTTTCAGACCTCCACAGACATCCACCTCCCTCTGCAAGATGGCGTGGTCTCCTTGTTCGCGCTGGTGGCTCCGGCCGACAAAAACCCCACGGCAGTGGGGTTGCCTGGCCAGGAGAGCCCTATCCAGCAGTTCCCCGCCTTCTCCTGGAGGATAACTGACTCTTAACTTGCCAACAAACACTCCCCGTGCTACTCTCAGCTGCTCTCTCTCCCTCTGCCCAGCGACAAAACTCCAGATGCGTCCGTCTATTCTGCTGCCATTTTTTCCTATATTTCAAATTTTTTACTTGATTCTTGCCTTCCTCTAGTCTGCTGTTAAGTGTCTGTATAATATTTTTCATTTCAGTCATTGTATGTTTAATTTCTAGTTGGTCCTTTTCCATCTCTAGTTGGATCTTTTCCATCTCTATTTGGTTCTTTTTCATCTCCTCTTGGGTGTCGCTAACTTTATACAACTTTTCTAGGATATTCTTGAAAAACCTCATAAGCATCGTTTTGAACTCTATATCCAGTCGTTTGTTTTCCTCCATTTCTTCTGTTTGTGATCTCTTCTCTTGTCTCAGCATTTTCACTGTGCTGGGAGAACTTCTGTGTTGGATTCAGCCTTATGATACCAGACTTGCAAAACTGCAAAAGCCTCTCTTTTGAGCTTGGGATGGGTGGAGTCTCAGGGCTTAAGGGACCGCCTTGCCTTCCAGTGAGCCCCGCCCTCCACAGCCCCTGAGTCTCACGTGACTGGGTAATCACTGGAGCGGTCCCTGTGCGCACTTGTGCCCTCTCTCAGTGCCTCTAGACTGCTGCCCCTCCGGCTCCCCTGTACTCCGGGACCATATGAGTCTGGGTCCCCAGGGTTTCGCCTGAAACTGGGGTTTAGTGGACTTAGAAGTAACGCAGTTGGGAGGGTCTGTCTCCCGCCCAATCGCGAAAGCCAGTAGCACCATCAGCAGTCGGTCTTCTGCACGCAGTGCGGTGTGCGCCACAGACTTCTGATCTTTTGCGACTCCCCTAAATTCCCATTCACTTTTCCCTTTTCACAGTCTAAACTTCCCCCATATGAGTTTCGGCTTTATCTGGGGTTTAGTGTCGTAGGATAAGGGGTTCAATGCCGTTGGGAGTCTCCGTTTCCCTCCGGCCAGAGAAAGCCAGCCAGGTACTCTGGCACCTACTCTCTCCACGCGCGCGTCTCTGTACCTCAGCTTTTTGCAACTCCTCTGGGTCTCTGTGAGCCCCTCTCTTTCCTTCTAGTTGTAGAATTTCCACTCAGCCAGCTTTCCTGTGGTTCTGGATAATGTCTATTCTGTCTTTTAGTTGTAGTTTTGAAATTTTTGTGCTAGGCAGCAGTATAGGTGTTTACCTATGCCACTATCTTGGATTCCATCCCCCAGTTTTTATATAGTTATTTATACTAGTGTTCTGGTGCATGAAATTCATACACATTGAATGGGAATTAGAGGAAATATTTTAATATTGCTATTTGCCCTTTCTTGTATAATAGAAATGTCAGAGATGAAAGAAAATTAGTAAAATGTATATGAAAATCTTCCTCCTGTCAGGTTCTGGGGCACACTGAGGGATGCAGAGTCAAGTCCCCACCCACCCATGCATGCCTCAAAATCACATGAGACCCTGACCCACCCAGCCCTATCTCCATTGGGTGAGATCCAGACCTGGCCAGCCTCACCCCCATCTAGTCCTGCCAGCTGGGGGGGGAGGTGTGTGCAGCCTTAGGTCCCCTGGCCCAGTCAGTGCCAGGTCATGAGGCTCAGTATGAGGTTCTCTAGGCTGGCATCAGGGCAGGGGGTACAGCCTCAGGTCCCCCAGCACACCTTTAGGTCCCCTGGACCAGGGCAAAGGGTGTGACTTGAGGTCCCGGGCCTGGCACCAGGGTGTGGGGTGCATCTTGAAGTCCTCTGTCAAGCTCCACCAGGCTGCGGGCACAGCCTGAGGTCCGCCATCAAGTCCTGCTGGGAGGGAGGCGTAGCCTCGGGCCCCTGCTGGTTGCTTATTAAGGGAACCCTGCCTCTGTTGTGGGCACATGATGTGAGGGTTAATTTGCATATTACCTCTTTATTATATAGGATATATAGTTCTACTTAATGAGAATATGAACTGTGATATGCATTGTTTTACATATAGATTCACATAAACATTTTCATTGAGTTTGGATAGTGTTTAGTAATAGAGGATAGAGGTCTGAGAAATTAATTTCTGCTTTACCTAAAATATCTTCAAAATTAGTCTTTTACCATTATACTGGTCCAGATATGTTTGTAAACTTTCACATTTAAGGTAAAATATCTGTGTGATTGTAGAGATAACCCCTCCCCCTTTCTTTTTCTTTCACATAATCTTCGTTGCCTGATTACTGTGCGGCTCCCTCTGACTGGAAGACACTGACAATGAACAATTTGCAATAGAAAGCATAGTAAAGGTATAATTTTATGGCTTTTAAAGAATAACTTCTCTAACTGGTTTCTTCAGAAATTTGCAGAAAACCTGTTTATCAAATGTAACATGAAGGGCCACATCTCTTATATTAAATTAAACATAGAATATATGTACATGGGTGGATAATAGATGCACGTGTTTTTCAGTTAGTCCCAAAGAGAAAGTTGCATTTAATTCCCTAACTTTGTGTGGTGTAGGTTAGTATAAGGACCCACTGAGTGACCAAGGTGGCCATTTAGGAGAAACTTTTTCTCCCATCCAGCCTGCAGTCTTATCCTGATATAACAGAGGTACAACCACAAAGTAAAATTCCTGTTTACTTGATTTGTGCTGGAGTTGACCAGCAGACCCTGCGTGATAGATAAATGGATTATTCCAACACAATGTTTGCTGTGAAAGAGACGGCAAAGGGACTGCCTGGTTAAAGGAACTAGACAGCCTTGATCATCTGCCTTATTAGGCTTTTATTGTAACAGCAATTTGAGATAAAGTTTAGCTTTTAGGTGCAATCAGTAGGGTAAGTAATCTTAGAAGGTCACATGTGTCTTTAGTGTCCTTTAAGAAAGGGAACCCAACGATTAAGCATAAGGATTCCAGTAAACACCCAGGGATCTGCATGTGCATAGAGTTATTTGGAAAGGTCCAGGAATAATTAGGGGTGCCGCCTTCAGCACTCCCCTAAGTTAGAATTCTAATAAGCAGAGTGGGAAGCCTTCTGCACACTTCCCTTTTCTCAGAATATCCTTTTTACAAACTTTCCAACCAAGTCTTGTGTGCTCTCCAATAGATTGGGAAGTGTCTCATTATTGGTGCTCTGTTGTTCCATAGTGAGAGACATGACTATTCTGATAGGCTGTTAATTTTCCAAGTGGCTGATGGAGGACAGGCTGGAAAAGCCAGTCCGCTATATAATGGAATAGGAAGAGGGTGGCTGGGGTAATGATGGTGATTTAAATGTGCTCAGAGGCAAATGCTAGGGATATATTTTGAGATAAATAGTAAAATTAAGATTTAGTGAAATATTATAGAATTATATAGTTCAGAATAGTATTTTTAAACTGTTCATCTATAAATACTGCTATGAGAAAAGTAGATTGTTTTAAATATATATTTTTATTAATTTCAAAGAGGAAGGAAAAGGGAGAGAAAGATAGAAACATCAATAGAGATTGAGAATTATTGATTGGCTGCCTTCTGCACACTTCACACTAGAGATCAAGCCTACAACCCGCATGTTCCCTGAAGGGGAATAGAACCTGTGACCTCCTGGTTCAGAGGTCGACACGCAACCACTGAGCCATGCCAGCTGGGCAGATTGTTTTATATGTCCAGGTAGTATAACCAAATATGTTTTTTCTAAACTTCTTATTTGTCCTCACTTCCTATGGCAATCTATTGCTACCTAAACACACACACACACACACACACAGCCCAATACTTTAAATGTTTAAATTGACACTTGTGGTTATGTTTCTTTTGTCATCCTGAAAGTGTCTCTACATGAGTTAAATGACAGCACAAACTTCACCCCAATGCCAAATATTAATCATTTTACATGTTTTTAAATTATAATTTCTAGAAAAGACAAGAAGATTGAATAAGAAATGAGAATTCTTTGAACTTTAAGTACTGTACAACTTATTCCAGAGATCTCTATATGATCAGAAGGAAGTGGATTTTGACATTATTTGGTTGTAATAGTTCATTGAACCACAATTAGAGAATAAATACAAAACATGTAGTGCCCTGGCCAGCTTGGCTTGATGGATAGAGCATCAGCCTGTGGACTGAAGGGTTCCAGGTTCGTTTCTGGCCAAGGGCACATGCCTGGATTTCGGGCTTGATCCCCAGTGCAGGGCATGCAGGAGGCAGCCCAACAATGATTCTCTCTGATTATTAATGTTTCTATCTCTCTCCTTCTCCCTTCCTCTCTGAAATCAATAAGAAACATATTTTGAAAAAAATAAGTGTAGTATTTAACCATAGCAACCTTGTTATGATGAGTTTATTTCCTTTGAGCATAGATCTTCTTATGGAATTCAATGAAACAGAGTGTTGCTACCAAGTTTATTTTCTAACTTCATTGGTTAGAACACATATGAGGAGTTCACCACTGCTCTGACTGACATGTGGTGAGGGCTAACAATTAAGGAAATTGATTATATTAAGTGTTAAAGGAATTGCTAGGAAAAGAGGTAAAACATGTAGACAAACTCATGTTATATTTTAAACTTGACATCAAGTTGACATGAAAATAAACACTGCATATTTTTTCCAATGTGTAAATCATGAAAGAAACAGCTGCTATGTATGTGTCTGCATTTAATAAGAATTGAATGCATTTACCATATGTTTTCTCTCTTTATTTTAACTCATTTCTAAGAGTAGACTGTTTCCCTTTCAGAATGAGAAATACAAATACCCAGTAAAAATATTTTGTTTATTTTAAACCTGTTCTGCCTAAAGAGAAAGGAGAGAGTAAAGATTTGAGGGAAGTGTTTAGAGATTTGAAGAACCACTAGGAAATGGGGAATAAATATCATATGGGAAGAGATAAGAGGCTTTGAGGAACTAGATCTATACATTGAGGATCTAGTGATAAAAACTCTCCTGCCCTCATGGGGTTTAACCCAAGTTAGGAAGGGAGAGTTTTCTCTCTCCCCGTGGGAGGTGACCCCAGTGTGACACCAGTACAGCAACAAGCATTTGGCTGTGGGCCATTCAGGAGACTGGAGACTGTCCTATATACCAAATTTGGATGTTTTGTGTCAAGGACACTCTCTGGACCATACTTGTGATTTTTATGTTCATTTTCCACATTCCTGCTAAACTGCTCTCTGTAAACCTGGTCTTCTCTTCACAAAGTAGTCATCCCATATTATTAATCTTGTCATGTTGGGGAAATTTATGAGTGTTGTGTTATGTACAGATTTTTTTTTACAATTACTAGTATAATGAGAACAGACCTCCCTGTTTAGTGTTTGGCATAATGTACTCATTAGTGGGCTTCAAGGGACAAATAGAAAGTTAGAAAGGCAAACAGCAGGAGAAAGTAGTTGGCTCTGGGAGCCACATTCTTGTCTATTTCAAAATCCTCACTCCTTTTAAAGAGGCTGGATTCCAATCTTGAAGCTACTGATGACTGATGATCTTAAATTACCCTCTCATAGCCTAAATTTCTTCACCTGTAAAAAATATAGGTTTATAATGCCAACTTGTCATAAGGATGAAATGAAATAACTTGTGCAAAGTGCTTAGCACAGTGCCTGAGAAATAATAGGTTCTTACGTTTAATTCCCTTCCCCTAAATATCTCCTTGGGTTTAAGCATTGTTGTTGTTTTTTTAATCTTCACCCAAGAATATTTTTTCCATTGGTTTTTAGAGAGAGTAAAAGAGAAGGAAGAGATGGTGTGAACAGATATTACACACACACACACACACACACACACACACACATGTTTAGAGGTCCAGTGCATGAAATCCATGCACAGATGTGTGTGTGTGTTCATCAGCCCAGCCTGCACCCTCTCTAATCTGGAACCCCTCGAGGGATGTCTGACTGCCTATTTAGACCAAATCCTGGTGGGATCAGGCATAAATGGTAGCCGGACATCCCTCTCACATCCAGGACTGCTGTCTCCCACCGCTCATCTGCCTGCCTGCTTGATTTTCCCTAACCACTTCTGCCTACCAGCCTAATCACCCCCTAACTACTCCCCTGCCAGCCTGATCAACGTCTAACTGCTCCCTGCCAGTCCGATTGCTCCTAACTGCCCTTTCCTGCCAGCCTGGTCATCCTAACTGCCCTCCCCTGCCAGCCTGGTCACCCCTAACTGTTCTTCCCTGCAGGCCTGGTCGCCCCCACCTGTCCTCCCCTGCTGGTCAGGTAACCTCTAATTGCCCTTGCTTGCCAGCCTAGTTGCCCCTAACTGTCCTCCCCTACAGGCCTGGTCATCCCCATCTGCCCTCCCCTGAGGCCTATCACCCCCAACTGCCCTCCCCTGCCAGCCTCGTCACCCCTAACTGCCCTCCCCTGCCAGCCTCGTCACCCCTAACTGTCCTCCCCTGCAGGTCTGGTCATCCCCAACTGTCCTCCCCTGCAGGCTGGTCCTCCCACAACTGCTCTCCATTACCAGCCTGGTTGCCCACAACTTCCCTCCCCTGCCAGCCTGGTCACCCCTAACTTTTCTCCCCTGCAGGCTTGATCGCCCCCTCCTGTTCTCCCCTGTTGGCCAGGTAACCCCTAACTGCCCTCACTTGCCAGTCTGGTTGCCACTAACTGCCCTCCCCTTGCAGGTCTGTCAACCCCAACTGCTTTCCCTTGCCATCCTGGTCTCCCCTAACTGTCCTCCCCTGCAGGCCTGGTCCCCCACAATTGCTCTCCCTTGCCAGCCTTGTTGCCCCTAACTGCCCTCCCTTGCTGGCCTGGTGTCAGGCTTACAACTCTCAGCCAGGTTAGAATGTCCTTTCTTTAACCAGCATAAGGCAGTCATGGTTTACAGGGCATGATTAATATTTCCCATAACCATAGCTAGTCCCCAATATTCTATTTCTGCCCCTAACAGTATGGTGTATTTTATAGGTTAAGCTCTTTGTAAAGGCTTCAAATTTAGCTCTCTTTGAATATTCAGTGGTTTAAGAAAAGTAGTTTGGAATGCCTTCAAAGATTCATTTCACTACAAAAAGAAATAGACTTTCTGGGGTCTGAATGGATTGATACTTAAAGACACTTCAGTCAGCAGGGGGTCTTATTGAGCATTCTACAGACAGAATTGTTGCAAATCTGCAGTAGCCTGGGAAACCTTTGAGAGTTGAGTCCCACCTCCAGCTGGAGGTGATGAAGCACTTTCTTCAAAGTGGTGATGCTAGAGGAACCATACATGATGCATTTGAGAGCCAGGCAGATTTTTTGGTAGTGTGTCAGCCTGTCATGAGTCTGATGGGCTAGAGAGTGGGGCAGCAAAGCAAGGGCCAAAATTTAGTGTGTATTTTAATCTCAATTTGCACTAGCCACATTTCAAGTGGGTTCTGTCCTAGACAGTGAAAGTCTAGAATGAAAAAGGTAGTATTTGAGGCTGGGCAAAAACACTGTGGTAAAAAGTATGATAGGATACATACATTATGAGTGTCACTGTTTTTATGATTCATGTAACAGGGTGGAGCATAAGTTTACAGTTGTTTGTTTAGAAAGTACAGTTGTCAATGTAAGAAATATTCAAACCTGTAGAGAATTTTTGTGAATTTACTTGAGCCAAAGTGTCCACAATTGCCAGAAAGCAAAAGCTCAATAGATTGAGAAAATGCTCCAGGGAATGGAAGTTTTCCATCTTATTTTATACACTAGAGGTCTGGTGCATGAAAATTCATGCACTGGAGCAGGGGGGAGTTCTTCAGCCCAGCCTGTCCTCTCTCACAATCCGGAAGTCCTCAGGGGCAAGAGGCAACATGGTGATCAGGGGAAGGTGATGCCCCATCACACCTCTGCTGCTGCCATTGCTGGCAGTGCCAGACTCGGCCAGCCCTGGTTACCTGAGCCTCAGGTGACCCTGGATGGCTGGGCAGCCGACATTTGAGGCTTGCCTGCATCTTGGACCAGCCCCGAGCAGCTGAGCAGCCGCCATTTGAGGCTTGCCTGTGCCTTGGGCTGGCCCTGGACGGCTAGGGGGCTGAGGGATAAGGAGACTCTGGAGGCAGGTGAGTGGAGCAGTCGGACCTGCTTGGGGGTGAGCCCAGCCTTGCAGCATGCCTGCCACCCCAGCAGGGCTATGGGGACTGGGCGTCACTATCTTGTAGCTGTGGGCTCTGCCATCTTTGAGGGCATGGCATTCAATTAGCATATTCCCTCCTATTGGCTGTGGGCACCACCATTTTTGGGACAGCATGAAGGGCAATTAGATAGTATTACTAGAGGTCTGGTACACCAAATTCATGCACAGAAAGGGGGATGTCCTTCAGCCCTGCCTGCACCCTCTCCAATCTGGGACCTCAGGGGATGTCCAACTGCAGGTTTAGGCCTGATCCCAGCAGTCAGACATCCCCTCACAATCCGGAACTGCTGACTCCTAAATGCTTGCCTGCCTGATCACACCTCTAATTATCTCTGCCTGCTGGCCTGATGGCTGCCTAACTGCTCCCTTACCAGCCTGATCACCCCCAACTGCTCTTCCCTGCTGGCTTGATTGCCCCCTAACTGCTTGCTCCCCTGCGCCAGCCTGATCACCCCTAACTTCCTGCTCCCCTGATGGCCTGATCACCCCTAACTGCTTGCTCCCCTAAAGGCCTGATCGACCGTAACTACCTCTGCCTCAGTCTCTGCCACTGTGGCTTTGTCTGGAAAGAAGTTGGATGTCCAGAAGATGTCCGGTCGACAGATCTAGTTGCATATTACCCTTTTATTAGTATAGATGTTGTGGCAGAATGCACAGGAGAAGGATCAGCTAGCACTCTGAGGGAGGAAAATTTAACCTTTATTTCACAGATCTGCTAGTCCAGAAAAATTTGGGATCCAAAACCTGAACTGAACTTGTGAGAAGGCTCTGACCTATATATCTCCTCTTGTGGTGGGCCCCTGAAGCTAGGCCAAAATCAGCTGTGGTGGGGGCCCTGGGATTATGCTCTGCATCTCTGCCCAATGGGGAAGTAAGACTACAGTTTTAACCAGATATTGAACTAGGTTGCAACCCCACCTCACCCATTTTCCTTTTCAGTTACAATCAAAAGAGAAGCCTGACCAATGTTACACAATGGTTGAGCATTGACCTATGAACCAGGAGGTCATGGTTCACTGCTTCTCTCTTCCCACTGTGATACCTCTACACAGTGCCATGGTTTGATTCCAGGTCAGGGCACATACTGTGGGGCATCAGTAAACAGCTGGTCAACTATTCTCTTTCATCATCGATGTTTCTATATCTCTCCCTCTCTGAAATAGATTTTTTTTTAAAGATATAACTGGATTACATGAAATCCATTGGTGATAGATTAGGGAAGTGGGAGAAAGAAAAGTAGGGAGGAGGATATCTGGGGCTAGATAAAAAGTAAAATGATAGACACATACATCTTTTACATAGGCAAGTGCAGGATAGTTAATAGTCAACAATTAACTCGGTAACTATAACAGAGGATTTGTGGTCTCAGCTCTGGTGTACTGGCTGTGTCCTGAGAGATCTTTAAAAGGGGAGTTCCTCTGATATCCCAAAGGTATGTTATGTTAGATTATAAAAAGACAATAAACAGGTTTAATTAAGATTGACTTTTATCACGGAAGATTCTACCCTATGATATGACTACCTGTTATAAACTGTTTTTAGTTAAAAAGTTTTAATTTCAGACCATTCTATGTGATACTTTAGGTGTTTGAGTTTTTTGTTTTTTTGTGGTGTTTTTTTTTTTTTAATTGATTAAGGTATTACATATGTGCCCTTATCCCCCCAGGTATCTGAGTTTTTAAGGCCACCATGTAGGCCTCCCCTGAATTTGTCAGGTCTAATGTGTGGCCACACTATAATAATAAAAGCCAAAGTGACCATCACAACCGAATAGACAACCAGACTGCGTGGGGCAACTAGGCCAGCAGGGGGGTTAGTGAGGGGCGACCAAATGACTGAGCAGCAGGCTGCATGGGGTGACCAGGTCTGCAGAGGGGGATAGTTGGGGGCAAATAGACCAGCAGAGGAGGCAGTAAGGGGTGACCAGGCTGGCAGGGGGGCAGTAAGGGGTGATCAGGCAGGCAGGCAGGTGAGCAGTTAGGAGCCAGTGAGAGGGATGTTGGACATCTCCTGAGGAGTCCCGGATTGGAGAGGGTGCAGGCTGGACTGAGGGTCCCTCCATGCACGAATTTTGTGTACCGGCTTCAAGTAATTAATAATAACACAAGAATAAAGCCTGTGTCTCAGCATTCACAATTATAAGCATGCTTTTGCACCATGCTGCATATTCTGTTCCTTATGACTTCCCCTAATATTTAGAGAAGCTGTTGTGGGGCGACCCAGGTGGGACTCGAACCCACCCACGAAAGACGACCACCAGACAGCCAATTGGAAAATTTAGGAAGCCTTTATTACGAACTCGAGTCCAGGCTCACGGTTCCACTGACACAGCAGGGAAGCACGAGAGCCCTGAACTTCTGCAGCAAATACCTTTTATCCTCAGCGCAGGAGGATTTGGCTAACTTTAATTGGCTAAGCGTTACTCTTTATCTAAACTCTGATTAAGCAAGCAGCTTGGAATGCAGATGTCCTTCTTAGGGGTGGTTTGTCAGACCCTGTGGTTTCTCAGAGCTGGGTGTGCCTCAGGTACCTGGTGTTTGTGTACTAAAACCACCAGTTCCTGGTTTTACTGCCTCCAGGCCTGAGGTCACCCTGACCTTAATTCGACTCCTTATGGGGGGAACGCAGTCTGGTCCTTGCCCCTCCACATTCCCTACTGGTCTTATAGGGGAATCAAATCCTTGATTCCGACTGTTCCCACTCCCCGTCTGCTATGGGTTGGTAGTGGGCGTGTAGGACCATGAGCTTTACAGCCTGGATCCTTTATTGTATAAAGGAGGTTAATCCCCTAATAATGCAGGGCCCTATCAGAAGTATGAGGATGAGGAGTGTGAGGGGCCCCGCTACAGCAGTGAGCAATGTGGTGAGCCATGGAGACCAGTTAAAAAGGTTTTCATACCAGTTCCCCTCCTGCTTAAGCTTTTCTTCTCTGTCTAGTATACGCTTTCTCAGTTGGCTTAAGCTCTCACGGATTACACCTGAATGGTTAACATAAAAGCAGCAAGTTTCCCCTAAAGCTAAACATAGTCCACCTTGTTTTAGGAACAAGAGGTCTAATCCTACTAAACCGTAGTTGGGGGTCTACGGCTCTCCATGGGGTGAGGGTCTCGCAGCCCCATGCGGCACAGTAGTAATCTTCCTCCCCCTACATTCGGGAGGTCCCTCCTGTGGACAGATATAATGGGGGGACCTCCACAGCCCTTGTTCAAAACTAAGCTTCCCACATCCATATGATTTAACCCCGGCTCGGCTCCCTCGGGCCCCCGTTGGAGAATTGTTCCAATTTTCCCCAAATATCTTACATAAGTCAGTTTTTATCTGGGGAGCCCCGGGGGTGGTAACATCATTACCCACAATTTTTCCATCCACGGTCCGAGTTACTTCCTACACATATGTGGAAGCTCGATGGGGGTTCCCGGTCACCCTCAGCATACAGTTGGTGAGGAGAAAGAGGGAGAGGAATGCTACAGCTTGACCTTGAGGGGATCTCCCGTGTGAGCTACCCTCCATTGTCCTCCTGTATCTTCAGCCTTCTTTATTTGAGTTCGGAGAATCCAATGCTTCTTCCCGGCTACCTTGACAGCGGTGGGGGTGCTCAGGATGACTTGGAAGGATCCGTCCCATCGAGGTTCAAGGGAGTCCGGGTTGTGTCTCTTTATTAAGACCAAATCTCCAGGTTGGCAGGCTGAGGTGTGGTCTATGTCTCCCGAGGCAGTCCACTCCTGGTGGGCAGCTTGCACTGTCTTGTGGATAGCTGCTCGACTGGTTTGTAGAGCCTGTAGAGACCTGAGGAGATTTCTGTTAGAAAAGGCGGCCAGCTCTTCCTCCCTCAGACATGGGAGGAGAGGCGGAGGCCGTCCAAATATAATCTCAAAAGGAGTCAGTCCTTTTATATATGGGGTACACTTAGCTCTAAGCAGGGCAAAGGGAAGGAGACTCACCCAGTTTTCACCAGTCTCTAATTTCAATTTGGTTAAAGTCTCTTTTAAAGTCCGATTCATCCTTTCTACCTGCCCAGAACTCTGAGGTCTATACACACAATGTAATTTCCAGGAGATCTTAAGGATCTCTGCCACCGATTGAGTGATTTTGGCAATGAATCCCGGGCCATTGTCGGACCCCATATATAGTGGTAGGCCAAACTGGGGGACAATTTCAGAAAGGAGCTTTTTAACTACTATCTGAGCAGTCTCTGATCTGGTCGGGTAAGCTTCAGGCCAGCCAGAGAAGGTGCCTACCATTACAAGGAGGTATTTGTATCCTCCCTGTGTGGCAGGTAGCTCGGTGAAGTCCACTTCCCAGTGTTCTCCCGGGCTGGAACCCCGGAACCTTTTGCCTCTTGGCTCAGCTGTCTGGGGTCCCTGGTTTACCTGGGCACAGATGTGGCACCTTCTGGCCGTATCCTTTGCTATTTGCCACAGCCGAGGGATGTGGTACCTTGCCCCCAAGAGTTCTGCCAACCTGGTTCCCCCGAGGTGGGTCTTCTTGTGGGTCTGGAGGGCGATTGTGCGCCCTAGAACTTCCGGAAGAAAAAGCTTCCCACTTGGTAGTTGAAGCCAGCCAGATGGCAACTACTGGGCTTGCAATCTGTCAGCAACCTTTTTCTCCTCAGCTGAGTAAGTGGGCTTCTGCTCCAGTTCTATCTCGGGAACCACCGTCAGCACCTGTAGGGCCCTACTGGTCTTTTGGCAATGTCCCTTGCTGTCTTGTCTGCAAACCTTTTTCCCCTCGACATTGGAGAATCATCTGTCTGATGCCCTCGGCAATGGATGACAGCAATCTACTTCGGCCCCCATATGGCTGATAGGAGGTTTAGAATCTCCTGTGCATGCTTAATGTCCTTTCCCCCTGAGGTGAGCAGTCCCCTTTCCTGGAACAGGGCCCCATAGACATGTACAGTGGCGAAGGCATATCTACTGTCCGTATAGATGTTTATCCTTTTCTCCTTTCCCCAGCGGAGAGCCTGTGTGAGGGCTATTAGCTCAGCCTTTTGGGAGGAGGTACCATGTCCTAGGGCCTGCGCCCAAATAACCCTGTCCTCGGTTACAACTGCTGCCCCAGAGTATCGCGTTCCTCCTTCCATAAAACTGCTGCCGTCAGTAAAAAGTGTCTCATCTGGGTCCCGGAGGGGCACATCCGTGAGGTCGGGGCGCAAGGATGTAAGGGCAGTGAGGACCTCCTCACAGTCGTGCAGGGGGCTCTGGTCCTCCCCTTCATCAGGCAACAAGGTGGCCGGGTTTAGCGCGCTGGTCTTCAGGAAGCTTACGCGGGGTGGGTCTAGGAGGAGGACTTGGTATTGAGTGATGCGGGCATTTGAAAGCCACCGCTCCGGGGGACTACGTAGGAGGTTTTCCACATTATGGGGTGCAATCACCTGGAGGTCCTGTCCAAACGTTAACTTGGAGGCCTCCCTCACCAGTATGGCTGTTGCCGCAATGGCTTTCAGGCAATTTGGCCATCCAGCCACCACAGGATCAAGTCTTTTGGACAAGTAGGCCACTGGCCGTCTCCAAGGGCCCAGAGTCTGAGTGAGCACGCCCTTGGCCACCCCCTTCGATTCAGCAATGAACAGTTGGAAAGGTTTGGCCAGGTCAGGGAGGGCTAGTGCAGGGGCACTGATGAGGGCCTGTTTTAGGCTTTTAAAAGCCTCTTCCTCCTCAACAGTTCAAACCAGGTCAGGGTCTTTCCCTCTTGTGGCTGCATACAAGGGCTTGGCAATTTCAGCAAAACCTAGAATCCACAGCCTGCAGTATCCCACTGCCCTTAAGAATTCTCTGACTTGCCTTTTCGCCTTCGGGGTGGGGATAGATTTGATGGCTTGGATTCTGCTGCCAGACAAGGTTCGCTCACCTCTTCGGATATGATAGCCCAAGTACGTCACCTCCGTGGAGCAGAGTTGTGCCTTTTTGGCCAAGACACGGTACCCCAGGTTGCCCAGTGTGTGCAACAGGTCCCTGGTAGCGGCTCAACAGGTTTTCTCCTCCTCAGTGGCCAGCAGGAGATCATCCACATACTGGAGTAGAGTAACGTCTGGGTGGCTGAAACGAAAGTCCCTTAGATCTTGGCTTAACGCTTCATCAAACAAAGTTGGGGAGTTCTTAAACCCCTGAGGAAGGCGAGTCCAGGTGAGCTGCCCTGACTCTCCTCCCTCCGGATCAGTCCACTCAAAGGCAAAGATAGGCTGGCTAGAGGGGGCCAAGGGTAAGGAGAAGAAAGCGTCCTTTAAGTCGAGGACGGTGTAGAAGCGCTGCCCAGGTTTCAAATGACTCAGAAGAGTGTAGGGGTTTGGGACCGTGGGGTGTATAGTCTCTACCTTCTTGTTTACTTCCCTCAAATCCTGTACAGGCCGAAAGTCGTCAGTCCCCGGCTTCTGGACTGGGAGGAGTGGAGTGTTCCAGGCCAACTGGCAGGACACCAGTATCCCTGCCTCTTTCAGTCTCTTTATGTGCTTCGCCACCCCTACCCTTGCCTTTTGGCTCATAGGATATTGGCGAACTCTGATGGGGGTGGCAGTGCTGAGGAGCTGGACCACCAGTGGTGCCCTGTGCACCTCCAGTCCAGGGGGGTTACCCTCGGCCCAAACCTTGGGTATTTCTTGCCGGAGTTCCTGGAGGAACGCGCTCTGGGTCCCGACTCTGCCCGGGGACTCGTGCAGCCGGTACTCTTCTTTCAGGGGGCAGGTGAGAAGTAAGAGAGTCTGTCTGGCCAACCCCTAGGCTCCTAGGGTGATCTGTGGCTCTTCCCCCTCAAAGGAAATGGTGGCCCGGAGTTTGCTGAGTAAGTCTCGACCCAACAAGGGGTATGGGCATTCAGGCATTACAAGAAAAGAATGAGTCACTGTCCCAGCCCCAAGGTTGGAGACTCAGGCCTGGGTCCACGGATAAGTCTTTACCTTGCCCGTGGCGCCTTGGATCGGGACTCGGGCCCTTGAGACCGGGCCCTCGGGGTTCTGTAAGATCGAGAAAGTGGCGTCCGTGTCTACTAAGAAATCCACAGGCTTGCCCCCTACATCTAACGTTATCCTGGGCTCTCGGGGGCCTACAGAGCCCTGACCTCCTCAGTCCACTTCCTCTACCAAGACCGGGGCAGCCTTCTGAGGCCTCTTGGGACAATCTCTCTTCCAGTGTCCCTCCTCCTTGCAGTATGCACACTGATTCTGCCCCAGTCTAGGTTTACCCTTGGCTTCTCTTCTTCCCTTGGGCGGGTCTGCCCATCTGTCTCCTTGGTCTTCTCTTTCTTTCATTGCCAGGAGAACCTTTGCCATCCTCTGATTTAATACCACACTGGGGTCCTCTCGATTGTCAAAAACTTTCTGGGCTACCTCGACCAGCTCTGAGAGCGACTTTCCTGCAAAGCCTTCTAACTTTTGTAACTTTTGTCTAATATCTGGGGCCGACTGGGCTACAAAGGCCATGGTGAGTGCCCGCCTGTTTTCCGGGGCGTCCGGATCAATAGGAGTATATGTCCGGTATGCCTCACATAACCTTTCGAGAAATGCCCTCACCTGGCCCTTGTACTGTCTGTTATCTTGGAGAGGTTTGTGGGTTTCCGTGCAGCCGCTTGGATACCCCTCAAGAGAGTCTGGCAATACCGATCGAGAGCCTCCTTACCTCTATCGGAGTTCACATTCCATGCCGGCCTCCCTGCAGGGAAAATGGCTTCCACCTGATCTGGATCCGAGGTGGGCTGCTCATCCGGTCCGAGGACCAGTTTCCTGGCCTCTGCCTTAATTCTCTCTCTCTCCTCCGACATAAAAAGGGTCTGGAGGAGCTGCTGGCAATCGTCCCATGTTGGCTGATGGGTATAGAATACTGATTCAAGAAGGGTAATGAGGCCCTGAGGGTTCTGGGAGAAAGAGGGGTTCTGATTCTTCCAATTATAGAGGTCACTGGTAGAAAATGGAACATAGACCATAAAAGGCTGCCCATCCGGTCCGAGGTCAGTAGGCCCTGCCTGACGCAGTGGTAAGACGGGGCCGGTGGGGTGACTGGCCTCGCCCCTCCAGACTCCCCGCTGTAAGTGGTCCCTGCACAGGTGTGGGAAGGGCTAAAGGGATTGGTGCTGGAAAGGGACGGATAAAGACCTGTGTTTTCCACTGGGCCCGTGGCCGTTCCCGACTGAGTCCCAAGAGACCCTTTCAGGGAAGTGCCCGTCCCGACAGGAGTAACCACGCCTGATGACGAGGCCCCCACCTCTGGTGGTGGGGAGGCTGATAGCACGGCATGTAAAGAGGCAGACGCCGCCTTGGGAGGTCGTCCTCCGTCGATTCTAAGACAGATTTAGCCGCCGCTCTTAATTTGGCTTTCTGGGATTGGGCCACAAGGATCATCCGTCTCTTTTCCAATTTCCCTTTTGGTTTTAGGCAACCTTTTAACCGGGGACTATCAGTCACAATATCAATCCATATGTCAATATAAGGAATTTGATCTGGGTGGCCTGGGTCGCCATAAACTACCCGGCGGACCCCTCCCGCTATGCTTAAGTCGAGAGTCCCAGTGGACGGCCACCCTATCCTGAAAGTAGGCCATTACAATTCACAGAATTTTTGGAGAGTGAAATCGTCAACCGGCACTCCATAGTCTTCCGCCCGCTTCCTAAACTCCTGAAAATTTTTAAGGAAACATTGAAGAGGAGTAGGGGGTCCCGGTCCCATTTTTCTTGTTCCAATTCTATAAACTGCTACACAAATACCAATTCCAAAACCAATTCAGAACACCACAAAACACACTTCTCCTAACAATCAACACCCAGTCAGCCGCGGCTTCTCATGCATACCTTCCCGCACACTCACACAATTGATTAGAAATTAAATACGAACAGGGAAACTACTGAAACAAAACACAGAAAGCATACAGAAAGACTAACCAGACCAGACTAAACTGAAGCCCCAGACGCCATCGCGTCGGGACCAAGACAGGGAGATTCCGCGGCGTCCCGCTCTCCTCAGGTCCTCAAATGGATTGTTCCCCAGACCAGACTAGACCAGACCAGATTTTCTTACCTCAATCTGAGGCCCAGATGGCTTCAATCGATCGGATCGCCATTTTTATGAGGAAATCACTCTGTCCTCCTTGGAACCCGGGATGAAGACAAGAGTGTTCTCTCTGGGGTGTCCAGCCCTGGCTGCTTGGCCAGGGTATCTCACTGGGGCCTCCAAATGTTGTGGGGCGACCCAGGTGGGACTCGAACCCACCCGCGAAAGATGACCACCAGACAGCCAATTGGAAAATTTAGGAAGCCTTTATTACGAACTCGAGTCCAGGCTCACGGTTCCACTGACACAGCAGGGAAGCACGAGAGCCCTGAACTTTTGCAGCAAGTGCCTTTTATCCTCAGCACAGGAGGACTTGGCTAACTTTTAATTGGCTAAGCATTACTCTTTATCTAAACTCTGATTAAGCAAGCAGCTTGGAATGCAGATGTCCTTCTTAGGGGTGGTTTGTCAGACCCTGTGGTTTCTCAGAGCTGGGTGTGCCTCAGGCACCTGGTGTTTGTGTACTAAAACCACCAGTTCCTGGTTTTACTGCCTCCAGGCCTGAGGTCACCCTGGCCTTAATTCGACTCCTTATGGGGGGAACGCAGTCTGGTCCTTGCCCCTCCACAAAGCTTTTGAAATTTCCTAGTGCTAAGAATAATCACAAAGTATCTTCCTCCAATGCTGGGAAGGGATTTTCAAGTGAGAGTACCCCCTCCTTCCAGGGTAATCCGAAGGGGAAGGGGAAATTCTCAGTACAGTGCTCTCTCCCTACTTGCAGATTCCCTTCCAAAGCTTACTGTGAAATCTCTGGATTTTGTTCTAGAAAGAAATTACTTTTCTTCATAATTCTTCTTGAAAAGTTTCATACTTTAGCTGCCAGAGATAAAATGTATTTATAATTATTATAGCCAACGCCGGATGGTGTTAATATTTAATATCATCTTTCAGTCTGTCCATCTTGAAATTTGTTTCAAAGATAGAATCACTGTCATTTTTTAAAATATATTTTTATTGATTTCAGAGGGGAAGAGAGAGGGAGAGAGAGATAGAAACATCAATGATGAGAGATAATCATTGATCAGCTGCCTCCTGCATACCCGCTACTGGGGATTGAGCCCATAACCCTGGCATGTGCCCTTGACCAGAATAGAACCCTGGACCTTCAGTCTACAGGCCAATGCTCTATCCACTGAGCCAAACTAGCTAGGGCCACTGTCAGTTTTTAGTGTGCAATACTGTAGAATACTAAGGTGTTAACATAAAAAGCAAATAAACAAAAAAAACAACATTCAGACCTGTAAAGAATTTTTGTGAGTTTATTTGAGCTAAATTGTCTGTCAACAATTGCCTGAAGCAGAATCTTAATGGATTGGGATAATGCTCTGGAGAATGGCAGTTTTTCACCTTGCTTTATACATTACAGTCAAAGAAGGAACTGTGTATTACATGAAATCCATTGGTGGTAAATTAGAATTGTGAGAGAAAGCAAAAGTGGGTGGGGGTGAAGGGATGGGGTAACCTCTGGGATTGGATAAAAAGTAAAATGATAGACACATACTTTTTTTAAAAATATATTTTATTGATTTTTTACAGACAGGAAGGGAGAGGGATAGAAAGTCAGAAACATCTAATGAGAGATATCAGATCAGCTGCCTTTTGCACACCCCACACTGGAGATGTGCCCGCAACCAAGGTACATGCCCCTGACCGGAACCAAACCTGGGACCCTTCAGTCCGCAGGCTGGCACTCTATCCACTGAGCCAAACCGGTTTCAGCTACAAATACGTCTTTTACTTAGGTGGGTGCAGAACAGTTAAAAGTTAACAATGAACATGATAACAGTAACAATGAAGGAATCAGTGGTATCAGTCCTGGCGCCTAGGGCATTTGGTTGTGCCCTGAGGGGTCCAGAAAAAAGGGAAGTTACATATTACTCTGACATTTTTAGGATATGTTATCATGGTAGATACAAAGAGGTAATAGGCTCAGTTAAGGGAAAAATTGACTTAGAGAAGATAAGGCCCTAGCAGGTGACTACCCACCATACTACTTTTAGTTAAAGTTTTAATTTCAGACCATCCTTTGTGGTTACTTTAGGCCACTATGTAGGCCTTCCCTGAGTTAGTCAAGTTAGCATGTGGGCTTTTTATCCACAATGGTGATTAACCCACTGGCGCCCAGCAGTTCTTTGAACTAGAATTTAATTCTTGGTACTTCTCCATAAATGGTTTTAGTAGAGTGCTCCTTTCCTGGGGTGGGGGAGGTTACTGAAATGGATTCCAGAGAGGTTACATCTGTTCAGGGGACAGCAAAGCATGTACCCGCGTGGTAGTCTTTTCTTCTTGGGAGGCCTGGGTTATGTTACTGTGCACAGATCAATCTGAGTTTTAAGGTGTCCTCTTTATAAGAACATACTTAAAGTTATGTAGATACAATAAAGCTTTCTAAGAATACTTTTGGCAAGGTAATAAAGGATAAAAAAAATACAGGTCTGGGAGGGTGGTGTTAGCCTTTGGGATGCTGTTGGTGTTCACAATTGGGGGAGACAATGCCTTTACTATTCAAAACGCTGTCTACGTTCAACAACAACTAAAATTATTTCACTTTCAAAGTCCAGGCCGTCGTGGGTGAGGTGGGGGAGGGCCTGGCTTCCAGGCACCTAAGCAGTTCCCCAATGTCCTGGGCAGCTAGCTCTCTCTTGTCGCGCAGGGCATTGGGAGCTCCGGAGGCCTCGGGTAGCCCGCCTTTCCCCTCTGTTAGCTTCCAGGTGGGGACGCCCCCTCCCCTGCAGCGCAGTTAGGCTGGCGAGGAGGAGGGGCTGGGCTGCCAGCGCCGCCCCTCCAACTATCACATGGCCGGAGCGCCACAAAAACAACAGCTTTGGCCAAGATTGGGACTTCAGGACTGGGAACCCGGGGTCCTGGCTGCAGCCCCCGCTCCATGGAGGAGAGTTTTCTAGAATCCTTTGGGAGGCTGAGCCTCCAGCAGTCGCAGACTCGGGCGCCAGCCCCGCCGCCTCCGCGTGGGACACCCCCGCGCCGCCACAGCTTTAGGAAACACCTCTACCTCCTGCGAGGCCTCCCGGGCTCGGGAAAAACCACGCTGGCCAGGTAATGCCACCTGCCCAGCCCGCGCACCGGCCCCAGCGCGGCTGTGCGGAGCTCGGCCGCCCGGTGGGTGCCGTGCTGGGCTCCTCGAGCACGGTCTTGGCGCTGCGCCCCCGCGCCACCCCCAGGTGGCCCTGGCCGCCGCTTATGGAGGCCGAGGACCTGCGCCGCCTTGGCCCTGGGGCAGGAGGCCGCCGGGTTCGTTGTCTGGCAAACCTGGAGGCGATTGCAGAGAAAGCCGCGGGGCCGCCCCTGCGCTCAGACACCGCCACCGCGTCCTCGGGCGTCTTCCACAGCGGAGAGGCGCGGGTTGGGGCAGGGCCAGGCCGGAACGGGCGGCGCGCTGGGAACCAAGCAGATTAGGCAGCTGCATGGCTGGGGGCAGCTGCGGAGGCGCTCAGGTGCGGCCCGCGGACCCTGGTGACAGCGCCACGCGATGGGCGCCCTAATGAGTTCACCCGCGAATTGCGTAGGAGGCCCGAGTGCCAAGTCAGCTCGGACTACGCGGGTTTGTCTCCTGCTGCCAGCTTGCTAGGCCCACCAGGCCAGCCTCAGCCCCACCACTCCCTGCCTGCACCTGAGGTTCCTGCAACGTTGCTGGGTTCTCTCCCTGCCTGTGCTGACACTGACGCCTGCCTGTCCTGCCCGCCTCTCCCTCTGCCCCATCCATGATTCCACTAGCCCTTTAGGACTCAGCCACCCCACCCACCAGTACATGCTCGCCTTCTGGGCTCCAGGGCTTCCTGTTACACCTCTGTGACTGCGCTAGGTTTTGCACATGGTTCTGTTTATCCTTGTGTAAGTTTTTTTGAAGGTAGGGGCCATGTCTTGCTCTGCCCAGCACTGTGTATGTTTTCAGTGGAAGAAGTGGTCCCTTGTCTTCAGAGAGCTTTCCATTTCCTGAGAGAGATGAGGCCACAGAAGAATCAGGGAGCCTATATTCAGCATTCAGGAGATGGTTTGGATGGGAGGAGGGTCAGGGAAGGGTGGCCTCGGTGATGTGTTGCCAGTTGTAGTTAAGATTCCCAGCTCATTTGTGGAGCAGAAGCCTTCAGCAAAACAATATTGCTACATTTTCACAGATTAATGGGATGGGTGACTTCCAAAAGGCTGTTAGTACCCTTATCTAAGAAATCTATTTCATTAGGTTTCTGTTTGGATGGGGAGGTGGAGGGTGCAGAGTGGGGCTATTTTGTGATACATTTTAAGGGGGGCGGGGGCAGGGGCGGCAGGGGGATGGATCTCTTAACAAGAAAGTAACTTCTGGATTCAAATCCTGTTTAGTTTCACTTTGGCTTTGCTGATTTGTAGGCTATCGCACACTGAGTTTTAAAGAAGGAAGTAATGTCTTTGTTCATATTGTGTTTATAATTGCTCAGAAGGGAAGTCATATGATGTGTGAAGGTACATAGATTTGACCATCAGAAACTGAGTTTTGGGCTTCACCTTT
The DNA here is from genome assembly GCA_011751065.1 of Lasiurus cinereus. NCBI lineage: Eukaryota > Metazoa > Chordata > Mammalia > Chiroptera > Vespertilionidae > Lasiurus > Lasiurus cinereus. The sequence goes on from JAAGEH010000380.1 coordinate 661,501, forward strand.
CGCATCTGTAAAGTAAGTGACTTGGCCACAGTGGCCTTTAAGGTCCCTTCTGGCTCTAACATTCTACACTTTGGGGATTTAAATTTCTGGGTGAAGTCTGGCTAAGCAGAAGACACTGGATGAGACACCAGCTTATTAAAGAACATTTCTCTAGGGACAGCTGGTGGGAGCACTGGTCTGAGAGTCTTTGCCTTTAGATCCTGTTCATTAGGAAATAGCTGGTGACTTTGGGCATTCACCTCTAGGAAAGACTTTACTTATATGTAAATATGAAGAGAGGATTAGATTAGGTTAGATGTTTTATTGAAGATCCTTCTGACCAGTTCTAGTTGCCAGACTTAGTTTGTTAATAATTGCTAGGTGAAAAGCTGACTTTGGAGTCCATTATGGCTTCAAATCTAAGTTTTGCCATTCACTATTTGTGATCTTTACTCAATTGCTCTGTACCCCGGTTTCCTTTCCTGTTAAAGGAGGATATCTGCTCTGCCTGCTTCAGAGGGCTCTTGTGAAGATTAAATGTGTGTGAGAACTTGTTAAACTTTAAAGTGAAGATGGAAGCGGCTCTGTGAGTTCTCCTGTTCCTCAGGGTGTTGGCAGTTCTAGGGGCAGAGGTTCTTTGGTACAGCCTTGGGTTGGGTTGTGCATTTATACAGAAATCTGGTAAGTAAACAAGGAAATAGGTGACAGCTCAATACTAAGGGAGGCATGCAATGAGATGAAAAGGTGTGGTGGACTTCACAAGCTGCCGCCCTCAGGGTGTTGCCCTGCCTACTTTTTTAGGGGGGAAGGGAGGAGTAATGGGAGAGAGGAGAATACCAAATCGTTAAAAAAAAAAAATTCACGCATAGAGAATGGTAAAACTGTGAGGCTATTTTATGTATAGTTGGATTCTGGGAATTTCATAATTTCTTATATGTATTTTCTATAATAAACATGTATTTCTTGAATCAGAAGAATAAAAATACAGGTCCATCTTTTACTGTTTAACTTTTCATTTTCATTTGATTAAAGAAATAAAAATGTTTTTGAAATTAGGATACGTCTTGTCTTCCAAATCAATGTTAGATTTCTATGCTTTTCACCTATTCATTTTGAAAGGAATGCGGAAACCATCTATTTAAATTATTTGGCGACATTAAAAAAAAGTTGGAGTTATATGTGGTTTACAATTTTTTTCATTACATCGGAGAGCTAACAAATTAGGATGCCCTCTAAGTTTGTTCTAACATAACTCTCATTTAAAAATTCTTTCAGCCCAGCTGGTGTGGCTTAATGGTTGAGCATTGACCCATGAACCCAGAGGTTGCTGGTTCGATTCCTGGTCAGGGCACATGCCTAGGTTTCGGGCTTGATCCCCCAGTTGGGGGACTGCACCAGGCAGCCAATAAATGATGTTCCTATCTATTATTTTCCTTCCTCTCTATAAAATCAATAAAAACATATTTAAAAGGCAACATTTCAGAAATAGGTTCTTATCATTGACCTGTAAGTCTTACTTCCAGGAATTCATTGGAAGGCAACAATTGGACAAGCACAGGAAGACAGGAATATACCTTACAGAGTTTTTTTTATATAATAGAAAAAAAATGTGAGCCAGTGCAGTCATACAAAAAAATTAATGACAGCATGGCTTATAAGTCATGTTGTCATTAATGGGAACATAGATGCGTATATTAAAAAAGCTTATAATAAAGTTATCTATATATTTTTCATATATATGTATATTTATGACATTTATATGTTATAAATACATACACACACAAATCCCAAATTTGGTTCAAAGAAAGGGGTGTACATATATTCATAGACTAATGTGTGAAAGAGACATCTGTCAATCAATAGTTGTTGACTTTAGAGAGGGGGATTATAAATTTCCCCCCTTGATTTATTTTCTCATGTTTTTACAACAGATTGTTAACTTTTTAAATATGAAAATAATTTTTTACAGTTGAAAATAGTTTTGTTCAATAACATATGCAGGTTATGGACAAAGCATTTATTAAACAACAAAATGTCATTCGCTATACAAAAAGGCTTTTCTAGTTTCATTATCAGTTGGACATATATTAGGAGACTTTATAAATCCATAAGCAGATTGATTTTGAATATTGTTATTTTAATTATTTATTAAATATTATTTTATTATAGATTGTATTGATTAGCATATGAAGTAGCCTAGGTCTCTTGATTCTTCAACACCTCAGGTTCTTTTTCTTTCTTTTTTGTTAATGCTCTACTCTACTATTGAATCCCTGTACATTTTTCTTTAGTTAGTGTATGCTTAATTTCTAATTGGTCCTTTTTTATGTCTTTGAAATTCTCACTAAGATACCTCTAAGTTTCACTAAGTCCCTTAAAGCTCTTATTAAGATCCTTAAGCAACCTGCCGAAACTGGTTTGGCTCAGTGAATAGAGTGTCGGCCTGCGGACTAAAGAATCCCGGGTTCGATTCCGGCCAAGGGTACATGCCTGGGTTGCGGGCTTGATCTCCAGTGGGGAGCGTGCAGGAGGCAGCCAATCAATGATTCTCTCTTATCATTGATGTTTCTATCTCTCCTTTTCCCTTCCTCTCTGAAATCAATAAAGAAATGTATTTTAAAAAAAAAGAAAAAAAAACATCCTTAAGCAACCTAATAACCATCGTTTTGAGCTCTGTACCCAGTAGTTTGCTTTCCTCCATTTCTTTCATTTGTGACGTGTCTTTGTCTCTGCATTTTGGCTGCTTACCTGTGTTTGTTTCTATGTACTAGTCTTAGGTAGAGCTGCTATTCTCTTGGAATTGAATTAGTGGCCTTCTATAATAGGTGTCCTGTAGGGTCGTGTGGCTCAGCCATTCCAGTTACCTGAGGTGGACCCTCTAGTTTGACCCCTGTGTGGGCTGTGTGCACAGTCTTTTTTAGTTGAAACTTGATTGTTATTGGCATTACTGGAAGGAACTGACCTCCAGGTCAATTGGACTACAGCAACTACCATGGAAGAGTGCTGTGCAGGAGACAACCCTATGGAGCAGGATTTACTTTAATGGGGCTTTGGTGTTCACGGAGTCTGCCTCTTGGGAGTGTTGTTTGTGGATATGTAGACTTGTAATCTGGTATAGTCTGGAGCTGTCCACCAGATGGACTGGCTCTGGTGGCTTCCTGGGAGGTGCAAAGTCAGCCACTGCCTGGGGCAACCCAGCAGGAGCTACAGAGCCATCTGCAGATGGCTGCTACTTGTATTAGGCTTGGAAGTGCCCAGGCAAGGCCCAGCTGTGAAGCAAAGCAGGCAGGTGCTAGTGCTGGGTCTTGGACCTTTTATTAATAGGTTTGGGGCATCCTGAAACCAGCTACTGCTTGTTTTGAAAAGTCTGAAGCCTGAGTCGCCTGGACAGGCCATTGATATGCAAAAACCACTGCAGACAGCTTGGGTGGGGTTGCAAACTGGATGGGGTGGGATCTCAGGGAATCACCTGGGCAGAGCAAACAGTATGGACCAGGCTGATGGCAACACAGAAATGGCTGCCAGTTAGCCCTGAAATGGGGGAGGTCCCAACACAGGAATAATGACCCCTATGCACACACTTGTCTGGGAGAAAGCTGCCCTAGAGTTCCTGCCCTGATGCCACACAATCCAGTTCCCCCAAAGCCACCGTCCCAGGCTGAAGCCCAGAAAGATTAAATCATAGTACGTCTGTAGTATGCACCGGCCCTTTAAGAAGAACTGCTGGGTCTCCAGCAACCTCTATCACTCAGCCACGATTCCTGCTTGTCTTTACAGCCCAAAATTACATGAACTTCTCTTCCTAGCTCTAGAACCCTGGGATAAGGGTCTGATGTGGGACTAGAGCCCCTTGCTTCTTATAGGGAGCTTCCACAGTGGAAATATTAAAAAAATGCCAAAGTGAGTGTAAGACCAACCTGTTCCATGCCTTCACCCCTCCAGGTAGGAAAATGTTCTTATTCTTAGGAGACACTTAACAAAGAATTTAGGAACAAAGGGTCATGATGTCTGCAACTTACTTTCAAATGGTTAATTAAAAGTACATGTGAGCCCTGGCTGGTTTTCACAGTGTTTAGAGCATTGGCTTACAGACTGAAGGGTATCAGGTTTGATTTTGGTCAAGGGAATGTACCTGGGTTACAGGTTTGATCTCTGGTCAGGGCAGCTAATCGATGTGTCTCTCCTTATATCTCTCTACCTCCCTTTCATTCTCTCTCTAAAAAAAAAAAAATCAATGGAAAAAATACCCTCAGGTGTGGATTAACAACAACAAAAATACATATGAAGCCATGGCTGGTTTGGCTCAGTGGATAGAGCATTGGCCTGTAGACTGAAGGCTCCCAGGCTTGATTCTAGGCAAGGCCACATATTCAGGTTGCGGGCTTGATACCCAGGGGAAAGGAGGAAAGTGCAGGAGGAGGCAGCTGATCAGTGATTCTCATCATTGACTAGAGGCCCTGTGCATGAAGTTGGTGCACAGGTAGGATCCGTAGCAGCTGCTGGCTGCCAGCCAGGGCACCTCTCTTCCCCTGACTGCCTGCTGCTGCCACTGCAGCTGGCTGGCGGCGGGGGGCCGAGAGGGAGTGCCCTCCTTCTGGCTGCCTGTGGCTGCTTCTGGCCAGCGGTAGGGGGGGGCGGCATTGGGACCTCCCTTCTGCAGGCTGCCTGCCACCACTAGCCCTGTCCCCTGGTCGAAATCCTGATCGAACCCCGTTTGAGAGGACAATTTGCATATTAGGCTTTTATTATATAGGACTAGAGGCCTGGTGCATGAAATTCGTGCTTGGGGGGTTGTCCCTCACCCCAAACTGAACCCCCTCCAATTTGGGATCCCTCTCACAACCCAGGACTGCTGGCTACCAACTGCTCACCTGCCTGCCTTCCTGATTGCCCCAAACCACTTCTGCCTGTCAGTCTGATCACCCTCTAACCACCCCCCTGCCAGCCTGATTGATGCTTAACTGCTACCCTACCAGCCTCTTTGCCCCTAACTGCCTTCCCCTGCAGGAGTTGTCACCCCTAACTGCCCTCCCCTGCAGGCCCAGTCACCCCCATCTTCCCTCTTCTGCCAGCCTGGTCATCCCTAACTCTCCTCCCCTGCTGGCCATCATGTAGTGGCCATCTTGTATCCACATGGGGGCAGGATTTTTGGCTACATGGGAGAAGCCATCTTGTGTGTTGGAGTGATGGTCAGTTTGCATATTACTCTTTTATTAGTTAGGATAGAGGCCTGATGCACAAGTGGGGGCCAGCTGGTTTGCCCTGAAGAGTGTCCCGGATCAGAGTGGAGGTTCCATTGAGATGTGAGGCAGCCTGGGCGAGGGGCTTGTGGTGGTTTGCAGGCCGGCCACGTCCCCTGGCAACCCAAGTGGAGGCCCTGGTATCTGGGATTTATTTATATTCTACAATTGAAACTTTGTAGCCTGGAACAGAGCCAAGCTTTCTGCTCACTCTGTGGCGGCAGCCATTTTTGTTGGGGTTTATTTATCTTCTATAATTGAAACTTTGTAGCCTGGAGTGGAGGCCTGGGACAGGCCAGAGTGTGAAGAAAGCTTGGCTTCCTCCACCGCCGAGGAAACCCAAGCCTCCCTCCTGCTCTCTCCCTGGCTTCAGCCATCTTGTTTGGGTTAATTTGCATACCCTCTCCTGATTGGCTTGTGGGGGATAATGGAGTGATGGTTAATTTGCATATTACTTTTTTAATTAAATCTTTATTATTCAGATTATTACATGTGTTTCTATTTTTTCCCCTCCATAGCACCCCTCCACCCAACTCCCACCCTTCCCTCTGCCCTTACCTCCCTCCCATTGACCTCATCCATAGGTGTATAATTTTTGTCCAGTCTCTCCCTGTACACCTCTTACCCTTTTCCCCCTGAGAATTATCAGTCCCCTCACTTTCTGTGCTCCTGATTCTATTATATTCACCAGTTTATTCTGTTGATCTTTTTTTTTTTTTTTTCTGCAAAAAGCTTAATTGTTTCATTTGGTCCAATGCATGGGAGAGGGCTCCAAGGCGGTTAAAAGAATGGCTAGTAGTTTCGGGAAGAGGCTCGAGTAAAAGCCCGAGACACTAGGGGGATGCAGGGGGGGGAGGGGAGAGGTCTCTGAAAGGTTTCTGGGCTCCAAAAGCTCCTAGTCGTGCTTGAGGGTGAGCCTTTTGAAGAGATACTCACCCAGCCCAGCCTGGGGGCCGGCCAGCCTGCGGGTGTTAGTCAGGTGGTCGCCCATCTTCTTGATCAGTTTCACCTCCTCATCCAGGAAGTGGTTCTCCAGGAAGTCGCAGACATGAGGGTCTGCACGGGTAGAAGCCAGGGCATGCAGCTCCAAAAGGGCCTGGTTCAGGCTCTTCTCCAAGGCCAGGGCAGCTTCCATGGCTTCCTGAGTTTTGGTCCAGTCATCCTGGGCAGGCTTCTGCACATCCTGGTAAAGAACTTGGCCGCCTCGCTTGTTTTGCAACTTTAAGAAATGCTCTGTGCCCTCGTGCTTCTTCTCCGACAACTCTCGGAAGAAGTGGCCCACACCCTCCAGAGCCACATCGTCGCAGTCGAAAGAGTGGCCCAGAGCGAGGTAGGTGTAGGAGGCCCGAAGATGCAGGTTGATCAGGCGATTGACCGCAGCCTCCACCTCAGGGGAGTAATTCTGGTAAATTTGGGAGCTCATGGTTGTTCAGCAATGAGGAGGTAAGGTAGAAAAAACACCGGTGTGCTGGCTGGTCCCGGAGGTGGTTCTGAAGGTGGTGACTGGATGAGATGCAGGAGAGTGGCCGGCGCTTGGAAGGACGGGCGTCCCTGGGTCTGTTCCGTCCAAACACTGTTGAAGCAAGAGACAGATCCGGGACCTCCGAGTGCGCTGCCCAAATTTTTAATTCCCTTAATTTTTAGGTTCACTTGTTGATAGATACAGATTTGTTTTTCATAATTTTTTTGTCTTTTACCTTTTTCTTCTTCCTCTTCTTAAAGAGTACCTTTCAGCATTTCATATAATACTGGTTTGGAGTTAATGAACTCCTTTAGCTTTTTCTTATCTGTGAAGCTCTTTATCTGCCCTTCAATTCTGCAAATAGCTTTGCTGGATAGATTATTCTTGGTTGTAGGTTCTTGCTATTCATCACGTTGAAAATTTCTTCCCAGTCCTGTCTGGCCTGCATCGTTACTGTTGAGAAATCAGCTGATAGTGGTATGGGTGCTCCCTTGTAGGTAATGAACTGTTTTTCTCTTGCTGCTTTTAATATTCTCTCTTTGTCTTTTGCTCTTGGTATTTTAATTATGATGTGTCCTGGTGTAGTCCCCTTTGGATTCCTTTTATATGGGGTTCTGTGTGCTTCCTGGACTTGTAAGTCTATTTCTTTTACCAGATGTGGGAAGTTTTCAGTCATTATTTCTTGAAATAGGTTTTCAGTATCTTGCTCTCTCTCTTCTTCTGGCACCCCCACAATTCTGATGTTGGTACGCTTCCAACTGTCCCAGAGGCTCCTTACATTATCTTCACATTTTTGGATTCTTTTCTCTTGCTTTTCCAGTTGAGTGTTTTCTGCTTCTTTATATTTCAAATTTTTGATTTGATTCTTACCTTTCTCTAGTCTGCTGTTAGGACTCTGTATAATATTTTTTATTTCAGTCAGAGTATGTTTAATTTCTAGTTGGTCCTTTTTCATCTCTAGTAGGACCTTTTCATCTCTTGTTGGATCTTTTGCATCTCTAGTTGGTCCTTTTTCATCTCCTCTTGGCTCTCGCTAACTTTATCCAACTTTTCTAGGATATTCTTGAAAAACCTTATAAGCGTGGTTTTGAACTCTATATCCAGTCATTTGTTTTCCTCCATTTCTTTTGTTTGTGATCACGTCCCTTGTCTCGGCATTTTCACTATTCCTGGAGAACTTCTGTGTTGGATTCAGTCTTATGATACGAGACTTGCAAAACCGCAGAATCCTCTCTGTTGAGCTTGGGATGGATGAGAGACCATGTGAATAACAGACAGCAGCAGCCAGCACCCCATATTGTTTGAGGTCTGCGCTACAGGAGTGGTTCTAGGTTTTGCCCTCCAGTCGGCCCCGCCCTCCACGGCCCCTGAGTCTCACGTGACTGGGTAATTGCTGGAGCGGTCCTTGTGCACATGCACAGTGCCTCTAAACCGCTGCCTTTCCGGCTCCCCTGTGCCCCAGGACCACACGAGTCTAGGTCCCCAGGGTTTCACCCGAAACAGGGGCTTAGTGGAGTCAGATAGGATGTTTCTTTCCCTCTCTGAAACCAATAAAAAATATATTAAAAAAATACATGGGACAATTAGAATAAATAATCCATAAATTTGTATGGAACCACTTAAGACCCTGAATAGCCACAGCAATCTTGAGGGGGAAAAAAACAAAGTTGGAGGAATCCTGCTACCTGGTATCAAACTACCCTATAAGGCTAAAGTAATCAGAACAGCATGGTACTGGAATAAAAACCAGCTGTAGATCAATGGACTAGAATAGAGAGCTCAGAAATAAACCCATGCTTATATGATCAACTAATATTTGACAAAGGAGTCGAGAACATACAATGGGGGAAAAGATAATCCATTCAATAAATGGTGTTGGGAAAATTGGACAAATACAGGCAAAAAAATTGAAACAAGATCACCAACTTCCACCATCAAACTGGATTAAAAACTTAAATGTTAGATTTGACATCATAAATATCAAATCCAGATATATTTTCTGATATATCTCCTTGGGCCTGGGAAACAAAAGAAAAAATAAACAAATGGGATTATATCAGAATAAAAGGTCTTTTCACTGTAGAGAAAACCAATAAAATGAAAAGACAGCTGCTTGAATGGATGAACATAGTCACCAATGACACATCTGATAAGGGGTTAATATCCAAAATTTATGAAGAAGTTATACAACTCAACACCAAAGAATCCAAATAGGTAGTTTTCCAAAGAGGACACACAGATGGCCAATAGACATATGAGTAGATCCTCAATGTCACTAATTATGAAAGAATAATTGTGAAATCATGGGTTGTACCTGAGTTTCTCCCATAGTAGCGATTTTAAGTAAATTTGGTAGGGAACTGGGGAGGTGAACATTCTATGGAAATAATTTTCTTTCCTTTTCCCCCCTTTTATTGTTATTTTTTATTTTCTCAATTTCCCCCATACATGAGGCTCATGATTTACCATAACAAAAAGCTAGACCTGGGGCACTGTCTCTACCACTTCTGAAGTGGATGGAATGTGTTACTTCCACTCAAGTCTGAGAATCTCAAGATTGTCTATTTAGTAAGGTCTTTCTTTAATTAGGAGAGCTTCTATTGTCCTGCACATTCAAGATGCTGTGGCGGCTATCAATGCTAATAGATAATTCAGTTATAGATAGGACATGTTTTTGAAGGAATAAACATTCAGAAGATCACTGTACCCCACAATTCCATTAGAGCTGTAAAGGAACTGCTTGTTAGGTGGAGTGTAAGCTACAATCAAATATGTTTTAGGAAATGGTGAGACATGGTCTTGAGTGTTTTTACTTTTACTCTGAAGTAAAGCTTTGCAATCTAGAAGGAGAGTAGTTTCTCTGTTGTGTTTTTTTTTTTTTTTCCTAGAAGGGAATAGAATTCAAATAAGATGTGGATTGTATCTTAAAGCTCTTTTTTAAAGTAAACACCAGAATATTTACCTCTAATAGATTTCATAATGCGTAAAGAGGAAAACAAGAGTCAATCTGACTGCATAGGAAAAGAAGTATTCAAATCTGAAAATGATGAAAAACCGAAACAAACTCTGTGAGTGGCAGATTTAGGAAAACAAATGAAACTAGATTTAGAAGGGATTACATCTGAGATCAAATAGAAAAATAAAAATCTTGGAACCCATATCCATAGTTGCTTAATTAGCACACTAAAGTAAGGAAAATAAGTTATACACTATTAGTTAACCTCTGAATGTAGCATTCATCAATAGACTAGATAATATTGATAAAAATAACTTAGAAGTTGTAAAGTATTCACAAATAAAAAATACATACACCTGAACATGCATTCACTGCTGTCCTTAGGTTGTTTCTGTGGCGCTTTTATAACAGTTGCATGCATTGGAGGTTCAAGTTAGGACTTATGATTTGGGGATTTTATTTTGAATATTTTTAAAGTAAAATAAAAAAAATTATATGGAAAAATGTGCATTTCTTTCATCAAGTCCTCTTTGTACCTCTCTTTGATATCACTTTTAATGTCTGTGGTAGATTTGAAATGGTTGCCTCTTTTGCTGCCTTTCCCACTCCTTTAGTGTGAGTCAGCAGTGACTTGTTTTGGAAGATAGCATGTAGTGGATGCTCTCTTGGAATGAGAGAAGAGGCCTGGGTGAACCTGGGAGAGGATGAGAGACCATGTGAATAACAGACCCCATATTGTTTGAGGTCTGTGCTACAGGAGTGGTTCTAGGCAAGACCAGCAGAACTGCTCAGCTAAGCCTGACCCAAATGCTGACCCACAGAACCAGTTCATCCCCTTTCCACATACAGACTTCCCAGGATCTGGGGATAACCAGTATATTCTACTTATATCATCTGTTTTTAGATTCAACACCCCAACAGTCCTTTGCGATTTTTGCTCATTTGACAGTTTGCATGGTTTTCAGGCCTCACATTGACCTGGACACTCTTCTCTTGACATATTCCAGCTTGCCAACTCTCTCTTTACATTGTGTATTACTCAGAATCTAAAAGTGTTTCAAATACGATTTCCATTTAAAAAAAATGTTATTATTTTAAAAAAAGGTTTGCACTTTTAACCATAGTATCTTCTCATTTTTCTCTGTCTTTTGCTCATAACACACCCTCTATCAGGAGCTTTCTCCTCTTAGTTCCCTCCCGGAGATGCCACAGTGTCCTTGACAGTGCTTTCCTGTCAGAACTGGCTCTCAACCCTACGTGCTTGTGGGATTCAGGTGTCCAGCTCATTGCCCGGCATCAGGCCAGTAGGCACGGTCTGGCTCTTTGGCTGGGCTGTGAACTCCTTAAAAGCAGTTACTTTATTTTACTTTTGTACCTTAACACTTTACATAGTACATGGCATATGCCAAATGCTCAATAAAAGTTTAATGAGTTGGATAATTATCTAATATTCTTTGGGTATTAAAATATATTATCTTCTGGTCCACCTTTCCCCACAAGGCTATTAAGAGAGACAGATTTCTGTGTTTTTTTTTTAAATATTTTTAAATTGATTTCAGAGAGGAAGGGAGAGGGTGAGAGAGATCAAAACATCAATGATGAGAATCATTAATCAGTTGCTTCCTGCACACCCACTGCTGGGGATCGAGCCTGCAACCTGGCCATGTACCCTTGACTGGAATCGAACCCAGGACCCTTCAATGTGCAGGCCGACGCTCAAAACAGCTAGGGCTAAATTCCTGTTTCAATGGAATTTTAAGATCATGTCCATTGACTCTCCCTGTTAACCACCACACTCCTTCAAGAAAGAGAATATAGCCCTAGCTTGTTTGGCTCAGTGGAGAGAGCATCAGCCTGTGGACTGAAAGGTCCCAGATTCGATTCTGGTCAAGGACATGTACATTGGTTGCAGACACATCCCCAGTAGGAGGTGTGCAAGAGGCAGTTGATCAATGTTTCTCTCTCATCACTGTTTCTAGCTATCTCCCTTCCTCTCTGTAAAAATGCAATAAAATATATATTTTTTAAAAAGAATATATTTCATTTGAAATTACTTTTGCAGCTATCAATGCTGCCTTTTTGAAAAACACTATCAAGCCCTCCAAAATTTTTGATAGAGATGTTTATTTAATATGTCTGGAATGTGTTTATTCATTTTATTTTGGTCTTTCATCTCTCTTGTAGTCACTTGAGTAATTGAAAGATTGTGTACACCTCAGTGTGTTTTACTACCACATGTAAACAGTGTGAGTTTGCAACTTGACCTCATTTGTTATTACCCTATATAATAAAGAGCTAATATGCAAATGGTCATCACGCCCTCACGCCATCACGCTGTAATGGCTCAGACACTCAACACTGGGGAGAGAGGACTGGGGACCAGCCAGGCACAATGGGCTTGTGAGAGAGGAATGGGGACCAGCCAGGCACAGATACTTGTGAGAGAAGAATGGGGATTAGCCAGGCTGTAGCCTGGGAGAAGGACAAGCTGCCTGCTCCATGGTCCCAGGCACCAGCAACTGGGGCTGCAGCCCAGGAAAGGTGCAGCTGCACCTGTGGCCTGGCCCGGGAGAGGGAAAAGCTGTCCACCCTGCAGTCCCAGGTGCCTGCGGCTGTGATCCAGGTGAAGCTGCCTGCCCACGGTCCCCTGTGGCTACAGCTGACCTGGGCGAAGCTGACCCAGGTCCTAGGTGCTTGTAACTGGCTGGAGGAGGGAATCCTGAGTCCTGGGTGTGGGGAGAGGTAGAGGTGGTTAGGGGCAATCAGGCCAGCAGGGGAGCAGTTAGGGCCAAATAGGCAGGCAGGCAGAAGGGTTGGGGTGATCAGGTAGGCAGGTAGTTGAGCAGTTAGGAGCCAGCAGTTCCAGATTGCAAGAGGCAGTTGGACATCCCCCAAGGGGTCCAGGATTGGAGGGGGTGCAGGCTGGATTGAGGGACCCCTCCTCCCCATGCACAAATTTTGTGCACCAGGCCTCTAGCCTACACTAATAAAATAGAAAGATGCAAATTGACCATACCTTCACAACATCCATCAGCCAATCAGGAGTGAGTATGCAAATTAAACCAACAAAAGTGATGAGTTAATTTGCATTCGTAGGCAGGAGCAGCCAGGGGGCAGGCCGGATGTCGCCATGGCAATGATGCAGGCGTTCCACACCACCCCAGCTGCTCCAGGCCTCTGGGCAGCATAGGAAGGCAGAAAGGCAGCTTTGGGTTGGAGCGCAGGAGGTGCTGGCAGCCAGGGAAAGGAGGGTCCATTCTTGTATGAATCTTCATGGATTGGGCCTCTAGTCTATACTAATAAAAGATTAATATGCTAATTAGATCAGGAGACCTTCCGGACAAAGCCATGGTAGTGGGGCCAAGGCAGAGGCAGTTATAGGCAATCAGGCCAGGAGAGAAGGACAGTTGGGTTTGATCAGGCCAACCAGGGGGCAGTTGGGGGTGAGCAGGCTGGCGGGAGTGGGCAGTTGGGAGCAAGCAAGCCAGCATGGAGGGGGGCAGTTGGTGGTGAGAAGGCTGTTGGGGGGGCAGTTGGGGGCAAGCAAGTCAGCCGGCAGAGATGGTTAGGGGGATTAGGCAGTCAGCCAGGTGAGTGGTTAGGAGCCAGCAGTCCCAGATTGTGAGAGGGGTGTCTAACTGCTGGGATCAGGCCTAAATCAGCAGTTGGATATCCTCCGAGAGGTCCCACGTTGGAGAGGGTGCAGGCCAGAATGAGAGACAACCTTCTCCTCCCCCCTTCTCTTCCCCCCTTCCCCCCCCCCCGGAAGGAATTTTGTTCACTGGGCCACTTGTCTATAATAATAAAAGCCAAATAGCCGAACAACCTTCTGGATGACCTTTTGGATGAAGCCAGGGCTACAGCTGTGAGGGAGGAATCAAGGCAGCTGCAAAGGCCTACTCTTGCATGAATTTTGTGCATCAGGCCTCTAGTTATTAATAAAATACCAGTACTTTGAAGTTGTAAAGTGCCTTACCATTTGCAAAGTGTTTTCCGTTGCCTCATTTTAGCCTTGCTAACAGCTCCATTTGTTTTTATTTATTTTTATTTATTGATTTTTAAAAAAAGATATGATTTTTTACAGAGAGAAAAGGAGAGGGATAGAGAGTTAGAAACATTGATGAGAGAGAAACATTGATCAGCTGCCTCCTGCACACTCCCTGTGGGGCATGTGCCTGCAGCCAAAGTACATGCCCTTGACCAGAATCAAACTTGGGACCCTTCAGTCCGCAGGCTGAAGTTCTATCCACTGAGCCAAACCAGTTAGAGCAGCTCCGTTTATTTTTAATAGTTTTATTGATTTCTGAGAGGAAGCGAGAGGGAGAGAGATACAAACATCAGTGATGAGAAAGAATCATTGATTGACTGCCTCCTGCACAGCCTACACTGGGGATCAAGCCTGCAACCTGGGCATGTGCCCTGACTGTAAATCCAACTGTGACTTCATGGTTCATAGGTCACCACTCAACCACTGAGTCATGCCATCTGGTTTAGCGGCTCTGTTTAATCTGTTATTTTTAGTTAAGAAAACAGAAGCTTAGAGAGATAGGTCACATGACCAGAAGGGGCAGCGGCAACACCTGAACCCAAGTCTTTGCCAGTATTGTAGGTGTTCACTCTCACCTGTGGCCCCAGTTCCTCACATTCATTCTGTTCTTTCCTGACCAGAGATGATTTTTCTTGATGGAGATGAACAAACGAGAAGAAGAGTTCATAACTCGACACTCAACCACTGAGCCACACCGGCCAGGCGGAATTTGTCTTGAAGTTAGAATTAGGATGGTGAGTGCTGTAGGGATAAAGGAAAGAACACACTCACTGTTTTTAGGGGTTGCCCTAAGACAGTGGTTGGCAAACTGCAGCTCTCGAGCTGCGGTTTGCCACTCTGTTGACTAATGAGTTTGCCGACCAGTGGGATAGGGGCTTAATCACAAAGAACAACAGCCTGTAATTATTGGAATTGAGAGGCTAGGTCAGTGGTAGGCAAACTCATTAGTCAACAGAGCAGCAATTTGCCGACCACTGCCCTAGGTGCTTTCCCATGTTATTAGATCACTAGGGGCCCAATACACAGAATTGGTGTGGGGGAAGGAGGGTCCTTCAGCCTGGCTTGCACCCTCTCGCAATCTGGGACCTCTCAGGGGCCTGACACCTTAGGCCCATCCCCCTAACAGCCAATATCCCTCTCACAGTCCAGGATCCCTTGCTCCTTACTGCCTGCCTACCCACTGCACCTTACCACTTGGCTCGCTGCTCCTTAGTGCTGCTGTGAAAGTGCAAGAGGCTCCCACCATTGCTGCGAGCTCACCAGCTGTGAGCCTGGCTTCTGGCTTAGCGGCACTCCCCTATGGCAGTGCACTGACAACTAGGGGACAGCTCTTGTGTTGAGCGTCTGCCCCTTGGTGGTCAGTGCATGTCATAGCGACTGGTCATTCTGCCGTAATGGTTGCTTAGGCATTTATTATATAGATTGTCTTCACCGAGGTAGATAAGTGTCATTACCCTTGATTTTTACAGATGAGGAAGCTCAGGGATTTACCCACTTACTAACTAGCATAATATCTGTCTTCTCCCCTAAGAAAGTCTGAATAAGTACTTTAAGTGAAAACATCTTATTATTTTGTGCATAACTTAAATGTGCTTTTTTTGTTTTATTTGTTTTGTTTTGTTTTGCTTTAAAGGTGGGACTCCATGGTAGTTTTTATTTACTTTTTCTCATATTTTCATATTTAGAGTGAGTGACAGAGATTTAGGAAGATGTGGGCAATGTTGGGCCTACCTCTTTCCTTCTCCTATTGTGTTTTCATTTGGTTCTGGGTCACTATTAAAATGTCTATACGGCCCAGCCAGCATGGCTCAGTGGTTGAGCGTCAACCTATGAACCAGAAGGTCACAGTTGGATTCCCAGTCAGGCACATGCCCAAGTTGTGGGCTTGATCCCCTGTGGGATGTGCAGGAAGTAGCCAATCAATGATTCTTTTTCATCATTGATGTTTCTATCTCTCTCCCCCTTTCCCTTCCTTTCTGAAATCAATCCTATCTAATAAAGAGGGAATATGCTAATTGACCCTCATGCCATCGCAAAGATGACAACGCCCACAGCCAATAAGGAGGAAATATGCCAACTGACTGCCCTGCCCTCAAATATGGTGGTACCTACAGCCAAGAAAGAGGGAATATACTAATTGACTGACACACCCTCAAAGATGGCAGCACCCACAGCACAGGATGGTGGTGCCCAGGACCCTCAGCCCCCACAGCCGCCCAGGGCTGGCCCAAGGTTCAGGTAACTAGGGCCTGCTGAAGCTTGCACGCCAACAATGGCAACAGCAGAGGTGTAATGGGCATGTCACCTTCCCTGATGGTCAGGTTGCCTCCCACCCCTGAGAGCTCCCAAACTGTGAGGGGGCAGGCCAGGCTGAGGGACTTCCCCTCCAGTGTATGAATTTTCTAAACACACCTGTATATAAGCTATTTTTCCCCAAATGTGCAAGAGGCCTAAAAATAGACTGCCATGAGCCCAGTTTGGGAGCTATTCGTGTGACAAAAGTGGAACATTCAGCTGTCTTCTTCCTGCCCCCTGATTGTGTCTGTATCTTTTCTCCTTCCTACACCCAATAGGGAATGAAAATTCACTAGCATAAGAGATGAAACATGTCTGAAAACAGACTCTTTAAAATTAAAGAAAAATGTGCACACTGTATTCATCTTATTGTTTTTTCCTATTCTGACAGTTAAGAGCTGAATGGTTATATTTGCACACTAGTGTCCTAATTGGATTACAGTATTAATCTTAAATCTGTTTTTAAACTAAAAACTCTATTGCTCTGAATCTCCCTTGCAGCAACAATATCTAGACTGAACTCTCTGGCTAAACAATATGTTTTTAAAAATGTAAAAATGCTACCTAGTAGGGATAGATACCCATCACTTTTATCTAAATTTCATACTTGAGCAAGAATTAGTTTCTGAGATGGGTCCCTAGAGAGAACAGAGTTCCAGGAGATGGGACCCAGGACAGGGAGAAGAAAAGGGCACTGGTACATCCCAGAGGAATAGCAGCAGGAACTGGGGAAAGATTGTTATCCCACTGTCAGCTTCCAGTTTTCCTAGTCAGGCCTGGTTGCTGCAGAAGTCAGTGGCAGTGACAGCACTTCTTAGTGTCATGAGTTAGGCAACTCACAAAGTTGTCTCTTAGCCCACTTCTGCTTCTTTGATAGGAGTAGAGCCCTCTCTGTTTTTAAATTAAATTTCAACAACTCAAAGCCTGGTGGTCTCATAATTACAAATTGCTAAATGTTAGAAAGAAAAGATGATTTTCTATTACAAAAATGCACGTTCAAAAAACAATCTCTTTTTCCTCACTTTTCAGACAATTGCAACACGACTTTCCCAGGGCCCTGATTTTCAGCACGGATGACTTTTTCTTCAGGGAAGATGGTACCTATGAGTTCAATCCAGACTTCCTAGAGGAGGCTCATGAATGGAACCAGAAAAGAGGTGACAAATTGTTTTTCAAACTCCTGAGAAATCTTATTGTGCACTTAGATTGTAGCTGCTGCAGAATAATACATTTAATTGCCATTCTCCCCTCCCCCCACACAGAGTGCCAAACCTTCCTAGATTCCAGGAAAGAGAAAATGATTGATAATGGGTCCTGAAATAGGCGGCATTAACTTTGTGTGATGAGGACATGCTGTAATAAAATGACAAGATATGGGTATGCTCACCCTTTCTGTCTGTTGCATGTTGTTCACTGTTGTATACGTTGTGTTGCAGCAAGAAAAGCAATGAGGAATGGCATATCCCCCATTATTATTGATAATACCAACCTCCACGCCTGGGAAATGAAGCCTTATGCAGTCATGGTAGGAAGAAGTATCATTCTGAATTTTCAGTTATGGACATTTTGTGAGAAAGTTGAAACTTTTGTTTTTTCTTCATTTCTGATCTTCCACGATCTCATATGTATTAACAGTGTCTCACAGAGCAGGTAAAGCAGTTATTTTTGTGTTCCTCTGCTATTCAATGGCTCAAATTTGCTGATATGCTATTATCACCTTAAGGATACAAGTTGTAAATAGTCCTGGATCAGAATTTTTTATAGCTTTTCTGTCTTGTTTTCCTAAGGGAATGTCCCCGTGGAGCACCCACGGAAACTTGCAGAGAAATTGGAGTAACAGAGTAATAGATTTTATTAGAGGATAGTCTACTTTTCACTAGCTGGAGAGTTCAGTACTAGATATTGTTGCTGCAAGGGAGATTCAGGGCAATAGAGTTTTTAGTTTAAAAACAGATTTAAGATTAATACTGTAATCCAATTAATACTGTAATCCAATTCAGCTCTTGTCAGAATAGGAAAAAACAATTAAGATGAATACAGTGTGCACATTTTTAATTTTAAAGAGTCTGTTTTCAGACATGTTTCATCTCTTATGCTAGTGAATTTTCATTCCCTATTGGGTGTAGGAAGGAGAAAAGATACAGACACAATCAGGGGGCAGGAAGAAGACAGCTGAATGTTCCACTTTTGTCACACGAATAGCTCCCAAACTGGGCTCATGGCAGTCTATTTTTAGGCCTCTTGCACATTTTGGGAAAAATAGCTTATATACAGGTGTGCTTTTTCTCTAACTATATTCTCATCAACTTTATATAGGCCCCAAGGGTGGGACTTTGGTGAAAGCAGAAGGGAATGAACATTACCATTGTGCTCACTTCAGCTCATGGATCAAAAGTCCACTTGGGAGAGAAATGAACAGGGATATGAAGAGTGAAGTTAATTAAGGCACAACTCAAAACCACGACTTAGGGGGAACTGAAAGTCACTTAAGGGAAGTCATGCTACTTTTTTAAAAATATATTTTTATTGATTTCAGAGAGGAAGTAAGAGGGAGAGGAGATAGAAACATCAAGGATGAAAGAGAACCATTGATCGGCTGCCTCCTGCAGGCCCCTCAACTGGGGATCGAGCCCACAACCCAGGCATGTGCCCTTGACTGGAATAGAACCTGGGACCTTTCAGTGTGCAGGCTGATACTCTATCCAATGAGCCAAACTGGCTAGGGCTCATGTTACTTTTTATTTTCTGGATATGTATAATCATTTTCAGCCATCCATAGCTATTAATAAGACCCAGCAATTAGATATTTTCCATATATGATGCTTGACTCCTTTCCTAATTAGAAGTGTTCATCTCAAGAATGAAGAGGAAATCTTTTTACTTAGCTCTTTCCATTGAACTTTTATTATTGAGAGTTTGTTTTGAGATAAAAACATAGTAGTGAATTTATGAATTCAAAGGGTATTGGGTGTTTATATGTAAACTGTAAGTTTTCTCTTTTTTTTGGTAAACTAAAGTTTTCTAACAAGGAAATGTACACTGTGCCACTCTGAGCTACTTTTGGAAGGAAGAGTTTGTAAAGGATGGGGAAATCACTTCTATTTCATAAGCTCTGCTTCTATGGCACCACTATCTTCTAATCAATTCATAAGGAATAGGACAAGGCATTTAACAAACATAAATCTCTGATAATCCTATAAGGGACTCTGAGAAGCCATTGCGGTCATTGCTCATGGACAAGAAATTTAAGCTCGTTCAGCTATCTATTTCTAAAAATGTCTAAAATAAATAACCTGTATAATTTTTCTATGTAGTAGATAAAATGGACCAAAATTTATCACTGGGAATTAATCTGAGAGTGGCTAAATATGGCCATGAACCAACTATGTTTATTGAGATAAACTAAGGCACTGGCTTACTGGTAAAACAAAAGAAATTTTATAAAAGATATGCAGTGAATGTTTAATGCCAGTATGAACATTCCTATGCAAACATACTGTGTGTTCAATGTTTTATGTACTTTTGAAAAATTAGGCACTTGAAAATAACTATGAAGTTATATTCCGAGAACCAGAGACTCGCTGGAAATTCAACGTTCAAGAGTTAGCCAGGTACTTCTGTGTTTTCTTAGCTACTCATTATATGTCCTGCTGTTTTCAGGTATTTCAGACCGAACAAAAGAATCTTTTCAGGCTGGAAATGGACATGGTAGTTTTCAGGCCAGAAATGGTAATTCTTAGAAACTGATAACTTGGGAGTTATTAATGTGAAGAATTTAGTTTTGGGTCAGTTTTCTAATATAATGCTAAATGCTAAAATCTTGGCTTGGACTCAGTCCTTCAAAAAAAATATTTAACATTTGGCTAAAATGCTTCTTCATTAATGAGCATTTAAAGGCACTTTCTTTTACATGGGATTATACTTGTCAGTGGTGTTTTTGCATGTAGGCTAAATAAATATCTTTAGATGCTGAAAAGTCTGTGGTTCATTTGTGGTCCAGATGCTGCTTCTAATTTATAATCAATAAATGTCCAAATATTATTAACTTGTTGATTGAATGCATGGGTTGTGATATTATCTGTTATTTAATAATGTCAATGATTTAAGTAACCAGTGAAAACAGAATTTCCTTTTTAGGAATAAGGCTAGTTCATCTTATGGTTAAAAGAAGATACAGTGTTTCCAAAGCGGGTTTGTGAATCACAGCCACCTGAGCTGGATGTTAAAAATCCTCCTTAGTTGCTCTCTTTCCATAGTTGGAATCTCTGGGAATTACATTATGACTTATATCCCCAGTTGATTCTCACGCCCACTAGGATTTGATTATTTTAATAAGCATCTAG
This sequence comes from Lasiurus cinereus, assembly GCA_011751065.1. Classification (NCBI taxonomy): domain Eukaryota; kingdom Metazoa; phylum Chordata; class Mammalia; order Chiroptera; family Vespertilionidae; genus Lasiurus; species Lasiurus cinereus. Next base: position 681,824 of record JAAGEH010000380.1, read on the forward strand.
AAGTGTCGAGGATGGACCCATGTAAATTGATATATTCATGCTTAACAGGCAAATGTACCATAAAAAGATCTGGTGTTCTTTTGTTTCTTAAAGCACAGAATCGAGATTTCCAGAAACAAAGCATTTATGATGCATTAGCTCTCTACAAGCCTCAGTGTGGTTTAGGGGTGTGCAGGGCAGCATGGAAAACAGGAGTGGAACCTGAAAGAGGGTTGCATAACAAGATGTTACACTTTTGTCACAGTTAAACCCTGAGGATAGAGTGCATACCTATGTAATACTACAGGACTTGTAAAATACAAGTAATTCATTTTTATATATGGCCTTAACTAAATGTTTGCATATTTTTCCATGTAGAAGAAATATTCATGGAGTCCCACGAGAAAAAATACACCGAATGAAAGAACGGTATGAGCACGGTGTTACCTTTCATAGTGTGCTTCGAGCAGAAAAACCAAGCAGAGTGAACAGAAGCCAGGACAGGAGTGGTGCATCGCCTTCCAATGGGGCAGGATACTGGAATACCTACGCAGAGTTTCCAAATCGGAGGGCTCCTGGGGGCTTTACACAAGAGAGCTCCTTTAACAGAAGGGGAGGTTGTCACCATGGATATTAGAGGCTGATCTTACATGCAGAGTTTTCCTAAATCAGTTTTTACTTCAATTTTTGGTATTTATTCTTTGTCCAGTTTTAGTCAGAGCTCTAATTCCAGTGTAAATAGTCGAACCTGAATGTTTTTGAGCGGAAGTCTTCATATTCATCTTCAACAGGCATTTCTTAGTGATACTCTATGCATGGCCTGATGCTGGGAGTTCTGCAGGTTTGGTTAGACCAAGTCACTCTCTCTAGGGAAACAATTAATTTGAAGATGAAACATGAGAAATATACCAAGAATATAATCAGTTAGTTACATAGGTTCATAAATAAAGTGTTTACGGTAAATATAAGCTTCAATACCACTTTCTCTGAAGTAATCTATTTTTTCAGGAATTCATCTCCATCAGTAAAGTTGGAAAGACAGGAGAAAAGATGAGAAGCAGAAAAAATTTTATTACCATTGCTACTTTTTAAGACTATCCAAAAATGTGAAATATATGGCTATAATGATGATATTGATTTTCCTTTAAAATGAATATACTAAAAAGTATACATCTGAAGGAATACTGTCCTTCAAAGTAGACACTTTAGGAAATGATTCTTTATTCTAATGACATGTCATTGTTAAAATGTCAAATCCATCTTAATAGCTATACCAGCTACTGAGGAAAATCAGTGTCATTATTTGAAGTCATTATTTATAATTTTGTGTTTTAACTAACACTCTATTGAGCAGTATTAAACCTGAATAACTTTTGGCTGTTGTGCTAATAATATAAATAAAACAAGCCTCCTTTATAAAACATGATTTTTTAAGATGAATCATTAAGCAATTTGCAAAATTTTGTTTATAAGTGTAATTAGTGGGCAGTCCCAATGTTTGGGAGTACAAGGAATTAAGCATCCCAGGATATAGGTCACAGAGGGATAAGATGACCAATGTTGGTGTTTTATATGACATCAAGACAAGGAAGTTCTACCACAACTCTGGAGTATGCCCCAAACCAACACTGAATTTGTGAATCCAAATTAAATCTGAATAGAGGAATCAGATTTTGTGTTAGACCCATAATAGATAAGAACATGTAGGATGTGTGCTTTATTTCTTGTTGACTAACAGCTTCTCGCTAATGTTCTGTGAAGTATTATTTTAAATGTCTTATATAATGGTGCTTTTATGGTTATTAAAATTTATAGTATATGGTATTGCTTTATATGAATTTGTCATTGAATCTAAGCCTTTTTTGTTCAACAATATAAAAAATTTAATTACCTAAATCCCATAGAATTCTACCATATTAAGATACAATTTTTCACTCTAGCCACTTTGCTCAGTAGTTAAGAGCATCAGCCCAAGGACCGAAGAGTTTTGGGTTCAATTCCTGATCAAGAGCATGTACCTTGGTTGCAAGTTTAATCCCCAACCCCAGTTGGGGCATGTGCAGGAGGCAACCAACCAACCAACGTCTCTCACATCATTTTCTCTCTCTCTCTCTCCCCCCCTCCCTGTTCTGCCTCCCTTTTTCTCTCTCTAAAAATTAATGGAGGAAAAAAATCCTCAGTGAGGGTTAAAAAAACAACAACAATTTTTCTATATATAAACTTATTTATCAAACTTCTTTAATAAATAGGATATAAAAGACAAAATCTTATTTTTTACTTGCTTACATAAATTATTTTACCTATGCACTTTAGACTTATTTTGACATTCCATTATCTGACTCTATTGAAATCTCAACATCTTGATGATGACCAGCAATGCATTTGTAATTGTTCATTAACATTTTAAAAATTGGCATCTCCTTTGAGTAACCCATTTGGCTGATGAAACTAAAATTTAGTGAATTTGAATAGATCTAAGGTATTATTATAATTTTACTAAGTTCTATGTGTCCACGCAAACATGTTCCACCATAATCCTCTAATAATTATAATAATTCACATGATGCTGCTGTCCAGGCCAAGGTAATCCAGAGTGTCTAGTCAATATGAGTATTGCTGAATTCACTCAATCAGGAGGGCTTGACTCAGGTTAGTAGAAGGAAGGGGAGAGTGTCAGAGAACCCAAATTGGAATTACCTTCCTTTGCTTTCAAAGAATCCAAAAGGGTCAGAATTGAAGCCTTCCCAATTTGTTTGGTCCTCTGTTTAGGACTTTTGGACTACTAGACCTAAATAACCATTATGGAGAAATGGCCCCAGGTTATAGTCCAGAGCTTTTACAGAGTTCAGAAGAATAGTTTTCTGGTCTACTTGTTTATTTTACTCCCCCCCTTTCCCAAATCCCCCATATCCCTAAAATATGTGGTAAGGAAACATAAAAATAATTAAATGCCATCAACTTTACATATCCCAGCTAGAAGTGATCTATTTCTCTGATTTATATACTTTTTCGAACCCTCGATGTTAACATGTATTATTTTGTGTGTTAATGTTTACGTCATTCATTGGACTGGCGTCTGACTTTATATGTACAAGAGGCTCTCAATTTGTGTTGAATAGGTAACACAAATTGCGTTTACTATTTATCCCTTATGCAGCTACACTGTTGACTTTGTCATCATCAAACTGTCACTTTTGGGGGGTGGGAGGGATAATATTCTCAACAATGAAATAACATATTCTCAAGCTTCATATTTTTTCTCCTATAGCTTAGCCACATTATTTACAACTTATGAAAAGGAGGATGTGCATTAAATCACTTCCTGACAAGTAGTCTACGTGGTAATGAAAAATGGAGGCGGTAATAGCAGTTAAATTTTTCGAGGCTAAAAAAGGTTAAATTATTAAAGTTTTGTCTGTTCCTGAGACTTAAGTTTTATTCCCTGTTCTAAAACGGATCACCAGGAAAATGATTAGATCAAATTATTTTATGAACAAAACTTGAATATCATATTAATAAGATGGACAGAGCACAAGTTAAAAAGACTAGTGGAATGGAGTACTTGTCATGTTAATAATTTGTAGAGGAGAAAAATTCATGGATCATAGTTATAGAAAGAAACAAACTGCTTCATTAAATAATTTATCTTTGGTTTTCAAATATGTTTATAAATAGATTTGAAAACATCACCCACTATGCTGTACACTTGGAATTAATAAAGAATAATACTAAGCCCTCACCGGTTTGGCTTGGATAGAGCATCGGCCTGAGGACTGAAGGGTCTCAGGTTCAATTCCAGTCAAGGGCATGTACCTTTGTTGCAGGCACATCACCAGAAGAGGGTGTGCAGGAGGCAGCTGATCGATGTTTTTACCTTTCTATCCCTCTCCCTCCCTGTCTGTAAAAAATCAATAATAAAAAAATACTGAGCCTTGACGGTTTGGCTCAGTGGATAGAGCATCAGCCTGTGGACTTAAGGGCCCCAAGTTTGATTTTGGTCAAGGGCATGTACCTCAGTTGCAGGCACATCTCCAGTAGAGTGTGTGCAGGGGGTAGCTGATCGATGTTTCTCTCTCATTGATGTTTCTAGCTCTCTATCCCTCTCCCTTCCTCTCTGTAAAAAATCAATAAAATACATTAAAAAAAATACTGAATGTAAGCTATAATTAAAAAAGTGTGCGTGTGTATATATATATACATATACACATATTTATATGTTAGATATACATTTTAAGACATTGAAAGACCCTATTAGAGAGCTTCTCCATACTCTACTAATAAGTTTGTAGTTAGAATTGCTTTTTCTTTTTTCTATTAAACACAAGAAAGTAAAAAATGAGATTATCATCTTGAATTGAACTGTTTGTTACCTTTTGCCCAAAGGGGTGTGCTGAAAGAAAACAAGGGGTAAAGGGAGCATTAGCTCTTCCTGTGAAGGCAGGCAGAATCAAGGTTGATTTGAAAGACAAAATTAACACTATGAAATCTACTTCTGAATTAAAGTATTTGAATTTTTAATTGAAGTAATTTCAGAGATTACATTGGGATCCCATATAAAGGAATTAATTATACCAAGGGTTATATTTTTCTTGTAGTTACACACTTAAGAATAAACACCTTGATCAAAAGCAAGCACCAGTCATACTTTAGTTTGATTTTTAATAAGGACAGAACTATAGCACAACTAACACGTGCATTAAGGAAAAGTGGTTCAGAGTGGGTTACTTCTAAAACACACATACACAAAAAGAAACTAAAGTAGGAACTAAACTAAAAGGAATTATGTGAGTCAAAATAACTTTACTGAGAAACCTACTTTCATTTAACTAAGGACACAATCTAAACAAAAAGGGTATGTATAGTTCATTTGTAAAATACTTGTAGTGAGCAAATCCCGTCATAAAAATTTTTTCTTTGATCAGTTAATAAATATATAAACAGTTTTAAGGTCTATAACTGAAATAAAAGTATACCAATACAGAAGAGCATTCCTATGAGTGCTGAGGTAGATTTGGAACCATTTCTGTTCTCATTTTGCAGATATGGGTGCGGCTTTGAAACTGCATGTGTGTTACAAACTGGAAAGGTTAAGCGTCAATAACTAATTTTTGTCGTTTTCGGTTCTGTTGCCTTTGCAGTCTCTTAGATGTATCTTGTATTGTACTTGTGTTCTGAATAGAGTCTCCTGTTTCTCCAGTACTGACATGGGAATTCTCTTGCTTTGTGACCATAGGAGTAGAATGGTGCCTTTTCTGTTCAAGATCGTATTTTGAACAGGTGGGAGCAGTCCTGGTGGACTCACCCATTGCTACAAGTTTTTTTTTCCCTGCTGAACAAGACAAAAGGGCCTGGGTATTGATCAATGCAAGTTCTTCATCAGCTATTGAATCGCTTTCCAAAACAGAAATGTCACTAAAGTTTTTAAGTAGCGTTATCTGAGGAAAACTCAATTCCTTTTTTTTTATAGGTGTTTCATATTTGGTGCCACACCTTCGTGGTGGCTGAAATGCCTTCTGTGCAGCTGGAGAAACAAATGCACAAATGGGACTAACAGGTGGAGGTAAAGGCAGTCTGCTCAAGAAGTCCAAGGCTCGTCTCCTTTTGCAGTTTTTTTGGTCATCAACGTCTTCTTCCCCTTTATAAGACCTGGAAGTCTTTTGAGCTGACACAGGTGTGGAAATAGACTTCCCTTTTGGTTTACAAAGTGGTAAAGAACTCTGATAGTTCATCTCACTATTCAGAGAAGACATCTAATAAAAAACAAATGAAAAAGAGGCATATATAATTTATGCTCATATATAAAGCAAAATCAAATTAGCTTTTCATTAAAAATATTTAAACACAAATAACACATACGCTCTCATTCTTGTAATGTCTAATAGGGCAGATGATTTCATGATTCATTCTTATTCCCTCAGAAGGAAATAATTTCACAGAAGAGGTTATAAAAAAATGACATGAAAAGATGAAGACAAATCATAAAGACAAAAAAGACAGTAAGGGACATAACTTCTGCTTTAATCTTTTTTAGTATTAACAAGTTAAACAAAGATAAGCATTTAAACCATTTTAAGAACACAGACTGCCTGGGTTCTAATACCTACTTTTTCTGGCTTTGTGATTCAGGCAAGTGCTTAACCTCTCTATGCCATAGTTCCCTCATCTGTAAAATGGTGACCATAATAATTTGTATCTCAGAGGATAGTTGTGAAGGTAATGAGTTAATATAAATACACTTACCAAGTGTTAGCTACTTAAGAATGTCATTTACTGTGATTTAAAGAGTTAAATAAAACTGAGCTTTAAAACAACCCTCATTATATGGAACTAGAGGTCCAGTGCATGAAATGTGGGTACTCGTAGAGTCCCTAGAGGCTGTCAGCCAGGTACTTCCACCCTTTTCCCAGTCGCCTAACACTGCCTGCTGCCAGCCAAGGCCTCCCTTCCCCCAGCTGGTCCTGCCCCCTGGTCAAACTTCTGATGAACTCTCAGTGGAGGGGACAATACTACACTTTTATTATATAGAAGAGTCCTGGCACAAAGGTACTGGCAAAAAAAGTTTTCTACCACATGTACCTGAAATACTAAAAGGAAAGAAACTAAAATTTTTCCCCAAAGAGTGTTACATTATGTCTTCAATAAGTAAAATGTAATTTGCCCTGGCTGTTTTGCCTCAGTAGATAGAGCATATGCCTATGGACTGAAGGGTCCCGGGTTCGATTCCGGTTAAGGGCACATGCCTGGGTTGCGGACTCCATCCCTAGTTGGGGATGTGCAGGAGGCAACTGATCAATGATTCTCTCATCATTGATGTTTCTATCTCTCCCTCTCCCTTACTCTCTGAAATCAATAAAAAAAATATATTTAAAAATATATAATTTCCAGATAACCTATACCTATAAAAATCACATAACAATTAATCACACTTTCTAATTAAATTTAATTCAATTTTTCCATGTTTACTAGATGTATACCTGAATATATATTTACAAAATTCCTTAAATTTACATTAACTTACCAGAAAGGTATTTCCTTTACCATGGACTGTCTTAACAGTGTGTGGCTCTGAAGTATAGTCTTTGGTTGGGGTAGAACACTTGGGATCATTTGCATTAAGCATATGCATAAGCTTGTTTTCTGCATCATTGCAAAATGTAACAATATTCTAAGAAAATAAATGGAAAAAGCTGTTTTATAAAATGTAAACCCACCTATTCATGTTTTTAGAAAGTGTTACCTTTAAAGCCAGAACTAAAATATTCAGAAAGAAAGAATGAGACATCCCAAATTTGATAGCAACTGTCAAACTATGCTAATGAAAAAATGCAGATCCAACATCAGTGATTTAGCAGGGCTCAATTGTTGGAGGAAGAAGGAAAGTATATGCATCAGGGAAGGAGAAAGATAACCATTCCCCACTATCTAGTTTAATTAGCAAGGTACACTATGATTCAGGAATTGGAAGACTGGGACTTGAGTTCTATCTCTACTACTAATAGCTGTAAATCATCCAACATCTACAGAGCAGTCTTCAAGTTAGGAGTAAAATGAGAGAATGGCTTCATGTCTGTTCCAAGGACTAACTGAAATAATGTACTGTTTCAGAAGTCACAAATGGTGAAGTATCAGCAAGTTCATATGGTTTAACCTAATTCATTAAGTTTTTTGTAAAACTTTCAAATAAAAGTAAATAAAAGGTGTCTCTGAACTGCCCTTGGATGATCTCAGAGAAAGCTGGGATGTAAATAAATAGTATGTTCTCTGTATGAAAGCCAAGTAATGAAGTAATTTCCCTCCTCAACTCCCTCCATATCAGATGTTATTTTAACTGTATATACATATTAAGTTTTTAGGTAAATATTACAAAAACTTACTATACACAGCTAGCTAATGCTTTTAAAATGTGATTTATATAAATTTTGAAAAGTACACATTTCAAACATTGAACTATAGAACTAAGAAGAGACTTATCTTTTGTATATTATTTAATAGGAATTTATAAAATCCAAAATTTTATTGGGAGGCAGCACTGCATAGTAGTTAATAATTGTGTTCTGTGTTCAGGTGGCTTAAGTATGAATCCTGGTTCTACCAACTTGGCTGTGTGACTTAACTTCTGTTTTTCATAAGAAAAATAGAAAAAGTTCCCTACTTTAGACTTAGAACAAGGCCTGAAAAACAGGGAGCACCCAATAAACTAGCTAATATTATTATGTGATGTATATATAGATATCAGCAAAAATGCATATGATCCAAGGAAAATAATTTTAGTATTCACCTACTTAGGCTTATTTCATCATAAACACAGAAACAAATTATATAAAATACTAGGTATGAAATTTACAATCTAAATTTGAAACCTACATATTATTAACTAATTATACTACCAGCTAATATGAACTATATATTATTCTCACCAATTTCCAGTTTGCCTACACATGGTCTGTAGTTTGAACATCCTTCTTATCTCCTCAGTTCCTCAAGTTCTGAGCAATTAACGTATGCTAAAAACCTCACCTGATATAGCTCAACATCCAATTTTTATAAAAGCTGCCACTCCTGCCGAAACCGGTTTGGCTCAGTGGGTACAGCGTCAGCCTGTGGACTGAAAGGTCCCAGATTCGATTCCCGGTCAAGGGCATGTACCTTGGTTGCGGGCACATTCCCATTGGGGGCGTGCAGGAGGCAGCTGATTGATGTCTCTCTCTCATCGATGTTTCTAACTCTATCCCTCTCCCTTCTTCTCTGTAAAAAATCAATAAAATATATATATTTCTTAAAAAGCTGCTACTCCTTTGATATTTAACTCTCAAACTATTTGGCAAATACCAAAAAGTGTGGTAATGTTCAAAACGAAGTTACCTCAATAGTATTTTTCATTTTGTGGAATGTCTCTTGAAAATGGCTCTCCTTCGGATTGGCAGAAAACATGGAAAAATTTCCAGCAAATAAAGTAGGAATTCCTGATTTGGATTGTGGTCGCCACTGGAGATTGCTCGCAGCAATTAACATGTGAGGTTTAATTAGGTCTTCATTAAGATCTATCCAAAACTTGATTGCCAATAAGTTATGGCATTCATCAGACAAATAGACCAAAGGAGCAAGACCTAAAATGAGAACAAAAAAACCTCATTTCATTATGTAAGTATGAGATTAAAAAATGCAAGGAATCTCTAATATGGCCATTTATTTTGGTATGCTAATGGTAAAAAACAACTAAATACATTTAGGAAAAGCTCAGGATTTCCCAAATGACCTGTTTATAGTGTTAAAATTTCAATGCCAGAGTGACAACACATTCTGTTCCTGAAGCCATAGGAAACAGGCATACTTGTACATAGTTGACGGGAATACAAATTTTTGCAATCCTCTGGAGAAAAACTGGGTAATACCTAGCAAAGTGACATATGCACACCTTTTCGCTCACAATACCACTTTTAGTTCTCTATATCCAATGATAGTAAAATACACATGAAAAAGTTTGATGAAAACACATGTATAAGGTTACTCATTGAAGTACACTGTTTGTAATTATAAAGTACTAATAGCAACCTATCTTAGCTCATGCCCAGAGAGTGGTTGGGTAAACCATGGCACATCTTTATAATGGAGTACTATGCAGTTGGCAACAGGATGAGGGAGATTCTATCAGTGATTTCCAAACATAGTGTGAGGTGAAAAAGAAAAGCACAAAAGAAAGACTAGGACTATAAAGAAAGGCTAGAGATATCTCCTGAAAGTAAGAACAAAACATAAACAAATATACAGGTATTTGACCATTTGTACAAAATATACAAGAAGATAAACCAGAAACTACAGGGATTGGGTACAAGTGGGGGGGAAAAGGACCAACACTGGGTCAGGAAAGATGAGGGGGAGTGACACTTCCCTGAGTTTGTCTTTCTGTGAAGTTCTGACTCTGAGGAGGACAATGATATTCCACATAGTTTTCATATATCCCCCAGACAGAATGAACCAGTTACAAGGAAATCCAAGTTGGAACATAAACACATTTCTTAGCTCTTTATGCTTGAAAGGGCCTACAAGCAAATGATGCCATTGTAGTAACGAGCACATCTAGCAATCAGATCTTGGTTCTAAATACCATTTTCTCAAAAAAAAAAAAAAAAAAAAAGGAAAGAAAGAAAACAAGAAAAACAGAAGAAGGATACAAGGTTCTCTTGGGAGCTACAACATGTCCTTGAATAAGGTCATTTTGTTCAACATTGTTTAGTTATAATGTTGATGGGATGCTATAGGAACTTAACTCTTGTTTGTATCAACAGGCTTCTGGAAAAACTGGTTTTGCTGTACGTTTTTTGCTTAAATTTGCTGAACCTACTGACATTAAATGAGTACTCACTTTAGTTGATTCCAAAAAATGGGGCAGGGAACTTATATGGAGAGCCTAGAACATCTTATGATGTCAAATAAAGGAAGGAAATGCTCAAAAAATACAGGCGTTAACCTGAAAAAACCCCTAATGGCCCAAACTGAAACAATAGGAGTAATAAAGGTACTGAATTTTTGTTTTAATCTTTATTGTTCAGATGACACTTGTTCCTCTTTTCCCCTCCCCATAACTCCCCTCCACCTGGCTCCCACCCCAACCTCTGGTCTTACCTCCCCTCGCATTATCTGCATCCATAAGTGTATGATTTTTGTCCAGTCTCTCCCTGTACCCTCCTCATCCCTTCCCCCCTGAGAATTGTTAGTTCACTCCCTTTCTATGCCCCTGATTCTATTATATTCACCAGTTTATTCTGTTCATCAGATTTTTTATTCACTTGATTTTTAGATTCACTTGTTGATAGGTATGTTATTTGTTGTTCCTAATTTTTATCTTTACTTTCTTCTTCCTCTTCTTAAAGAGTACCTTTCAGCATTTTATATAACACTGGTTTGGTGTTGATGAAATCCTTTAGCTTTTTCTTATCTGTGAAGCTCTTTACCTGCCCTTCAATTCTGAATGATAGCTTTGCTGGGTAATCTTGGTTGTAGGTTCTTGTTATTCATCACTTTGAATATTTCTTGCCACTTCTGTCTGGCCTGCATAGTTTCTGTTGAGAAATCAGCTCACAATCGTATGGGTGCTCCCTTGTAGTAATTAACTGTTTTTCTCTTGCTGCTTTTAATATTCCTTGTCTTTTGCTTTTGGTATTTTAATTATGATGTGTCTTGGTGTGGTCCTCTTTGGGTTCCTTTTGTTTGGGGTTCTGTGTGCTTCCTGGACTTGTAAGTCTATTTCTTTCACAAGGTGTGAGATGTTTTCAGTCATTATTTCTTCAAATAGGTTTTCAGTATCTTGTTATCTCTCTCTTCTTCTGGCACCCCCATAATTCGGATGTTGGTATGCTTGAAGTTGTCCCAGAGGCTCCTTCCACTATTTTCACATTTTTGGATTCTTTTTTCTTTTCCAGTAGAGTGTTTTCTGCTTCTTTGTATTTCAAATCTTTGACTTGATTCTTGCGTTCCTCTAGTCTTCTATTAGATCTCTGTATCATATTTTTTAATTTCAATCAGTGTATGTTTAATTTCTAGTTGGTCCTTTTTCATCTTCTCTTGGGTCTTGCTAAATATATTCATCTTTTCTAGGAAATTCTTGAAAAACATAATCGTGGTTTTGAACTCTACATCCAGTTGTTTGTTTTCCTCCATTTCTTTTGATCGTGTTCTATTCCTCTGTCTCCGCATTTTCCCTATACTGGGAGAACTTCTGTGTTGGAATTAGCCTTATGTACAAAACTTGCAAAAACTGAAGGCTCTCTGTTGAGCTTTGATGGGATGGAGTCTCAGGACTGAGCAGACAGCTTTGGCTTCCAGTCAGCCCTGCCCTACGTGGCCCCTGGGTCTCAAGTGTCTCTCAGTAATTGCTGCAGTCCTCTTTGTGCGCATGCACGCCTCTAGACCTCTGCCTTTCCGGTTCCTGTGTGCTCCGGGACCCGTATGAGTCTGGGTCCGCAGGGTCTTGCCCAAAACTGGGGTTCAGTGCAATTGGGAGGCTGTCTCCCGTCCACTAGAGAAAGTCAGTGGCATAATCAGCAGTCCGTCCTCTCTGCATGCAGTGGTGTGCACGCCACCAGACCTTTGCCCTTTTGTGGCTCCCCTAAATTTCTGTGCACTCCTCCATTTTCGTGACAGTCCAGACTCCCCCCATATGAGTCTCACCTGGAACTGGGGTTCAGTGCAGTTGGATAAAAGGTTCAGTGCAGTCGGGAGTCTCCGTCTCCCTCCCACCAGAGGAAGCCAGCTAGTCACACCACCGCCCACTCTCTCCATGTGCGTGTCTCCATACTTCAGCCTTTTGCAGCTCTTCTGAGTCTCTGTGCACGCCCTTCTTTCCTTCTAGTTGTAGAGTTTCCACTCAACCAGGTTTCCTGTGGTTCTGAACGATGTCTGTTTTTTGTCTTTTAGTTGTAGTTTTGAAATTGTGCGAGGCAGCAGTTTAGGTGTTTACTTATGTCACCACCTTGGTTTCTCTCCAAAGTACTGAATTTTAACCCATAAGAATAAAATAACTGTTTATAAGTCCATACTGAAATAAGGGGGTGGGGGGAGGAGGGAGCAACTCTTCCTCACAGAATTCCAATGAATGTAGAAAGAAAAAAGAAAACTACCATTAAGTAAATACCACAGTAATAACTGCTGCAAACAAAATGAACTGATGGATGCTAAGTGAATGGGTGAAAGTTTGCAGTAAAGTAGAATGTGAATCTCCTCCAAGATATTTATTAATTACTTGAGGCCCAATGCATGAAATTTGTACAATGATAGGCCTTCCTTCCCCCCGGCACCTAGATATGGGCTTTCTTCGCAGGCCTGGCTACATCTGGAAGGTTGTTCGGAAGGATGTCCAGTCTAATGAGCATATTACACTTTTATTATTATAAATATCCATAGGTGTACAATTTTTGTCCAGTCTCTTCCTGCACCCCTCTCACCCTTTTCCCCTGAGAATTGTCAGTCCACTCCCTTTCTATGCCCCTGATTCTATTATATTCACCAGTTTATTCTGTTCATCAGATTTTTTTATTCACTTGATTTTTAGATTTACCTGTTGATAGATATGTATTTGTTGTTCCTAATTTTTATCTTTACCTTTTTCTTCTCTCTCTTCTTAAAAGAATACCTTTCACCATTTCATATAATACTGGTTTGGTGTTGATGAACTTTAGTTTTTTCTTATCTCTGAAGCTCTTTCTCTGACCTTCAATTCTGAATGATAGCTTTACTGGGGAGAGTAATCTTGGTTATAAGTTCTTTACAAGTAAGAAACCCAGCAGATACCACCTAAACCAAGTGACTAAGGTTGTTACTATTACCAGCAATAAAAATATCACTGATCCCTTGATACGATATAGAGAAAAATATAATTTTCATAACTCTGCCAAAAATGTCTAACTTCAACCATGAGAAGACATCAGACAAATTCAAATTGAGGGAAATGCTAAAAAATAATTGATCAGTCCATTCAAAAGTGTCAAGATCATGAGAAAGTGTTAAAGACTAGAGAAACCTAAATTGAAATAATGATTAAAGTGGGATCTGGAATAGAAAATAGAAAGTAGAGTAAAAAACTTCAAATAAATCTAAAGTTTAGGCAATAATATTGTACCAATGTTTACTTCCTGATTCTAATAATTGTGCTATTGTTATGCAAGATGTTAACATTACGGGAAGCAAGCTGAGAGATTTTTGCAACTTCTCTGAAGGTCTAAAATTAGTTCAAAATAAAAAGTTAAAAAATTGTCAATGTGGCTAGTGGTTGAGCATCAATCAATGAACCAGGAGATTACAGTTCAATTCCTGGGTGGGAGCACATGCCAGAGTTTCGGGCTTGATCTCAGTAGGGAAAGTGCAAGAGGTAGCTAACAGATGATGATTTCTATCCTCCTTCCTCTCAGAAATAAAAAAATATACCTAAATATTTTTGATCAGATTGGTTTAATATATTTTAATCTTAAATACTGTTTTTAGAGAAATGTTTCCCAAGCATATTCAACTCTCTAATTTTAAAATTTACCTAATTATGTTCAAAACCTGATTACAGTATTGCCCTTCTCCCAAATGTCCTTTAAAATGTTTCCCCCAATTACAAAAGTAATACATGCTTATTAAAAAATATTTAGAAAATGTAAAATATAAAAACAAACTTACTTAGTGTAGTTTCATTTAATTTTTTTCTCCACAAGCAGAGGTTCATACCTAGATCACAATGTCCCTCTTACCTCTGTGTCATTCTTTTTTTAAAAATTTAATAAATATTTATTGTTCAGATTATTACAATTGTTCTTCTTTTCCTTCCCATAGCTCCCCTCCACCCGGTATCCACCCCACCCTCTACCCTTACTTCCTCCCCATTGTCCTCATCCGTAAGTGTACGATTTTTGTCCAGTCTCTTCCTGCACCCCTCTCACCCTTTTCCCCCTGAGAATTGTCAGTCCATTTCCTTTCTATGCCCCTGACTCTATTATATTCACCATTTTATTCTATTCATCAGATTTTTTTATTCACTTGATTTTTAGATTAACCTGTTGATAGATATGTATTTGTTGTTCCTAATTTTTATCTTTACCTTTTTCTTCTTCTCCCTCTTCTTTAAGAGTACCTTTCAGCATTTCATATACTACTGGTATGGTGGTGATGAACTCCTTTAGTTTTTTCTTATCTCTGACCTTCAATTCTGAATGATAGCTTTACTGGGGAGAGTAATCTTGGTTATAAGTTCTTGCTATTCATCACTTTGAATATTTCTTGCCACTCCCATCTTGCCTGCATAGTTTCTGTTGAGAAATCAGCTGACAGTCGTATGGGCGCTCCCTTGTAGGTAATTAACTGTTTTTCTCTTGCTTTTAATATTCTCTCTTTGTCTTTTGCTCTTGGTATTTTAATTATGATGTGTCTTGGTGTGGTCCTCTTTGAGTTCCTTTTGTTTGGGGTTCTGTGTGCTTCCTGGATTTGTAAGTCTATTTCTTTCACCAGGTGGGAAAGTTTTCAGTCACTATTTCTTCAAATAGGTTTTTAGTATCTTGCTCTCTCCCTTCTTCTGGCACCCCCATAATTCTGATGTTGGTATGCTTGAAGTTGTCCAAGAAGCTCCTTACACTATCTTCACATTTTTGGATTCTATTTTCTTTTTGCTTTTCCAGTTGAATGTCTTCTGTTTCTTTGTATTTCAAATCTTTAACTTGATTATTGCGTTCTTCTAGTCTGCTGTTAGGTCTCTGTATAATATTTTTTAATTTCAGTCAGTGTATGTTTAATTTCTAGTTGGTCCTTTTTCATATCCTCAAGGGTCTCGCTAAATTTATCGGCCTTTTCTAGAAAATTCTTGAAAAACCTTATAACTGTGAATTTGAATTCCATATCCAGTTGTTTGTTTTCTTCCATTTCTTTTGTTTGTGATCTGTTTGTCTCCACATTTTCGCTGCTTCCCTGAGTTGGTAGAGCAGCTTTGTGTGCTAGTTGTCTTATATGACCTGGTAGATCAGCCTCCCATTACCTGAGGTGGACAGTCTTGGTGCACCCCTTTGTGGACTGTGTGTACAGCCTTGTTGTAGGTTAAGTCTTGATTGTTGTTGGTATCACTGGGGTGAACTGAACTCCAGGCCAATTGGCTGTGAGGATCAACTATGTCTATGCTGGGAAAACTTCTGTGCTGGAGTCAACCTTATGAGAAAAGACTTGCAAAAGTCTCTGTGCTAGGCTTGGATGGGGCAGAGTCTCAAGGCTGAGCAGACAGCCTTGGCTTCCCGTCAGCCCTGTCCTATAAGCCCCCTGTGTCTCAGTGTCCCTTGGTAATTGCTTCAGTCCTCTCTGTGCGCACTCAAGCATGCATCTCCAGACCTCTGCCTTTTGCGGCTCCCCTGGGTTTCTGTGCGCTCCGGGGACCATTAAGAGTCTGGGTCCCCAGAATCTCACCTGAAACTGGAGTTCAGCACAGTTGGGTGGTTCTGTCTTGCTCCCACTAGAGAGGAAGTCAGTCCCCTCTGCATGCACTTGGAATGGAGAGAAAGATATAAAGTCATCCTTCAGGAAAATAGATGAAAAGGTATGAAGTCATCCTTCAAGAAAATGCACGTGCCTTTCGTGGGTTCCTGGAGTTTCCATGCACTCTTCCCTTTTCCCAACAGTCCAGATTCCCCCTGTATGAGTCTTGCCCGGAACTGGAGTTCAGTGCAGTGGGGAGTTCCTGTCTCCCTCTGCTAGTCTCCGTGAGCCCCTTTCTTTCCTTCTAGTTGTAGAATTTCCACTCAGTAAGCTTTCTTGTAGTTCTGAATGATGTCTGTTCTGTCCTTTAGCTATAGTTTTATAATTGTTGTGCAAGGCAGTTTAGGTATTCACCTATCCTGCTATCTTGGTTTCTCCTCTGTGTCATTCTTAAAGTCCAGGGTCAATTATTTAAAACTCCTCCCTTTAAATACACCCCAAAATTATTTTCCCTCTTGCTTTGTAGTATTCACCAGCCTAACCTACAAGTTTGGTTAAATCCCACCTTCTACCTAGTTCATGCCTACACCATGACAGCGAACATGGTTGAAAAATACCACACCAATTGTGATGAACAGTTCCATTTCATATTTATGAACATGGACTCTTGTGGGCTCTGGCAGCCACAGTATCCACCCGGTATATCCCTTCTTCCATTTCCTTGAAGGATGACTTCATACCTTTTCCCCCGATTCCGACTGCCAGTGATAACTTTGTTCCCTACTTCAATGAGGACACAGAGGCAATTATAGGAGAGCTGCCACAAGTTTCCACTTATATATCAGCTCTTCCACTTTATCTATAAGCACACATTACTTCACCCCTTTTCCTCCAACTTTGGAGAACTCTCTCTACCACCAGCTGAGGCCTGTCTCCCCCTATTACCTCTAGGTATATCCTGACGTGGCAACTAAAGGACTGTGCTCCACAACTGGCCCTTCTTTATGGGAGCCTCTCATACACAGTATCTCATCAGTATGCTCTCAGTGCTTTCATCTAAAAATAAAAATACCTGGTTATGTTTTCATAATTTTTATCTTTACCTTTAGATAAAGGGAAATGTTCCTAATTTCCCTTCTGGTTATTGCTCTATATGTCTTCTTCGCATTAAGCATGGTGTCCCTGAAATGTCCATATTCACTTTTGCTATTGCTCTCCTGTCTTCTTGCCTTACTTCATTCAGTCTTTTCCACCACTCACCAAAAGACTCCTTCATGGTGTTAAAGCCAATAATCAATGCTTAGCCCTAACCTCACTATCTATGCTACCAAATGCAGCAGACAGATTCACTCATGCTCACCAGTCAGAAATCCTCCTTTTCTCTTGGTTTCCACATAGCTTACTCTGAGGACCCCTCACATTCCTCTTGTCTCTCTTACTGGCCCCTTTCCATGTCCTCTGCTTCAAGACATCAGAGTGCCATCTCCTCTCACAACTCAGCCAGTTTCACAGCATTAAATGCCACCTGGATGTTGACTTCTCAATTAATACCTTCAGCTAAGATCATTCCCACCAAACAGACTCCTATATCCAACTGTCAAATAGAACTCTCCACCTAGATTAAGCACCTAAAACTTAACTGTCCAAGCTGAGCTCTTCCCTTCCCCACAGACCAGTTTTTCCTTGCAGTCTTCCCCTCTCAGTGAAAGGCAACTCCATTTTTCCAGGTGCTTAGACCAAAACCCTTGTCACTGAGTCATCTCTTCAACCCCATACTGTCCCTCTACCTTCAAAATACAACCAGGCCCAGGCAGTGTGGCTCAGTGGTTAAATGCCATCTCATGCCCCAAAAGGTCATTTGTGTGATTCCTGGTCAGGTACATGCCTGGGTTGTGGACTCAATCCCAGGTAGTGATGGGGGGATAATGCAGGAGGCGGCAGATTGATGTTTCTCTCTCTCTCCCTTCTCCCTCTCCCTTATTCTCTAAAATAAAAGCGTATTTTAAAAAATATATAACCAGAATCTACTTTTGATCACTCCCATTGCTTTTGTCTAGTCCAAATTGTTAACACCATCCATCTCTTGCCTCAATTACTCAATAGCTTCCAGCTCTTTACCCTATTTGTACCCTCATGTACCCTAGAGTCTATTCTCAATACAGCAGGCCAAGTAATCCCCAGAAAACCTAGTCAGGTGGTGTTACTCCTCCCATCACTTTCAGAAATAGAGTTGAATCCCATACAAGGACCACCACACAGTCTGGTCCTACAATGCCTCTATCTCAGTTGTGCATACTCATTCCCTGGCCTCTGCCAATGCTTCAAGGCATCAGACTTTATCATGACCATTTCTTATACCTGGATTGTTTCTACCCCAGATGTCCACATGCCTCCCTCCCTCTGTTTCTTCAAGTCTCACTCAAATGTTAACTTTGAAGTGAATTCTTTCCTCACCTCCCTATCTAAAAAGTCACATCTCTCTTTCCTGCCCCCTGATACTACCCCAGTAAGAGCTTAGCACTTACTAAGGAACATAGAAATGCTACTTATTTATTTTACTAGGAGCCCGGGACATAAAATTCGTGCACTGGAGGGGGGTCCCTCAGCCCAGCCTGCCTCCTCTCACAGAATGAGAGCCCTCAGGGGATGTCCTACTGATCCTCTACTTAGGTCTGCTTCTGTGGGGAGTGGACCTAAGCCACAGTCTGGCCTCTCTCTGTGGGAGGCAACCAGGCTAATCAGGGGAAGGCGCCAATCCCATCACCCCGCTGCTGCAACCACTGCCAGCCACCATAGCCGCCAAGGTGTTTTGATCAACACGGACTCCAGTCCCTTCACCATGAAAAATGACAACTTTCTATAGGCATTTTCAAGATGTGTCTTTCATAGGATATAACCTTTCTTCCTTCCTCCCTCCCTCCCTCTTTCTCTCTTTCTTTTCTATCCTCATCTGAGGATATGTTTCCATTGATTTTTAGAGTGTGGAAGAGAGAAGGAAAGACAGAGAGAAACATCAATGTGAGAGGGACACTTTGGTTGCTTCCTGCCTGAGCCCTGACCTGGCCCTGGCCAGGGAGAAGCCTGCAATCTAGGTACATGCCCTTGATCAGAATTGAACCTGGACCCTACAGTCAGTAAGCCAAGGCTTATCTACTGAGCCAAACCAGCTAGGGCAGGATATGATATTTCTTAGCCCTTTAGCAGCAGACCTTCATTTTGTCCTCCAGGAGTGAGGTGGAAAAACCCTAGATCACCTTTTTGGATTGTTATTACCCAAGTTACCAAGAGCATTACCAGTGGTGTACAAGAAGCTTAGCCAATGAGCAGTCAGAAAAGGTGTTTCCTCTACAGCTTGCACACAGAAGTAGGACTACTGGCAAGCCGAGGCTGGTGCACGGGCACCCCCCCACCCCCCCTCCTCCCGTCTCTTCACCTGCTCAAGCCTCCGCTGTGGCTTGGGCAGGTCTTCCCCCAGCTCTGCTCAAGCCTCTACCGTGGCTTGAACAGGGCGCCCCCTAGGATCCGTTCAGGACCTGCCCAAGCCTTTGCCTAGGCTTGAGCAGGGCCGCTCGGCTCTGATCAAGCCTCTGCTGTGGCTCGGGCAGGGCCTCGTGGCTATAATCAAGCCTGTGCTGCAGCTTGGGCAGGGCCCCCTGGCTCTGCTCAAGCCTCTGCCATGGTCCCCTGGCTATGATCAAACCTCTGCTGAAGCTTGGACAGGGCACCCTGGTTCTACTCAGGTCCTGCTTAAGCCTCTATGCCTCGCCCCTGGCTGATCTCTGCCAAGGCCTGTAGGCTAAGACTGGCCTGGGCATTCTGGGATCCTGGCATCTCAGGGCCTACCCGTGGGCCTACAGGCTTGGAGCGGCCTGGGTCCCAAGGATGTTCCTAGGACCCAGGCCACTGGGTGCCTTTGTATGCAAATTAACCCACTATCTTTGGTGGGTTAATTTGCATAATCACTCCTGATAGGCTGGTGGGTATAGCAGAGGTACAGTCAATTTGCATCTTTCTCTTTTATTAGTGTAGATTTGTGATCTTCTTCCCCAACCCCCTGTAACATAAGCTCCACAAAGGCAGGGATTTCTGCCTGTCTTGTTCATTGCTACTCACCCAACATTTACAACAGAACATGAGGAATGTGTGGCAAAAGTCACCAGGTCTGATCAAGATGAAATAAAATGCTATGAAAACAATGTAGCATATTAACATACTACAGGTAAAGAAAACCCACAAAGCACCAAAACGCAATTAATCAAACAAAACCTATTTTAAAAAAGGAGAAAAGAGTCCTAGTCGGTTTGTCTCAGTGGATAGAGCATTGGCCTGTGGACTGAAGGGTCTTGGGCTCGATTCCTGGTGAGGGCATATGCCCAGGTTGCAGGCTTGATCCCCAATCAATGTGGAATATGCAGGAGGCAGCTAATCAATGATTCTCTCTCATCATTAATGCTTCTATCTCCCTCTCTCCCTTCCTCTCTGAAATCCATAAAGATTATATATATATTATATATGTGTGTGTGTGTATATATATATATATATATATATATATAGAGAGAGAGAGAGAGAGAGAGAGAGAGAATGGAGAATATAGCAAAGAGCACAGCCCGTAAGAAAATAAAACTGAAATAAAAGAAGACAGTTTCTAAATTCTTCAAAATTGATTCATATTAGTGAACTTAATAAGAACATATATTCAATAAAATAAAAACTTGAATATGGGATAAGTAGCCTTATAAGATGATACGGAGAGTGCAGGACCAAAAAAATAAATTAAGGACACCAATATAAAATCATAATGGGTCAGTACATGCAGCAAAAATAGCAAGAAATAAAACACATTGCAGAAAATTAAATTACAAACATCAAGTCTGGATATAATAATGGCGAACGTAGATACAAAAAGATGCACAAAAAAATTGAAGCAATCAAAGAATAAAAAAAAAAAAGAACAAAAAAATGCAACATAAGGCTAACCGATATCCTCGAAATAGATATCCTAATTGATGGAACAGCAGATATATTCAAATAAACTACAGAATTCCCATGAATTAAAGAAGGCACTGAGTTTGTAGATCAAAGAGCATCCTGTATCCCAGGAGAACTGTATATAGAATGCTTTCACTAAGACACAATCAAACTTTTGGAGTACAATATAAAACATACTTCAGATATCCAGACATAAAAAGAAAATCACCTAAATGTGGGGGAGGGAGAATTATGCCAGTCCCAGACTGTTCAATGACTAAAGAGTAATTTCTACAAAGCTCTTAGGGAAAGAAAGAATGACCCCATAATATTATGCCTAGCCAAGATATACTTTCAGAAGTAAGGCATAAGTACACTTAGCGAAATATGAAGAACTCATGGAATTTAGAGGCCTTCTCGAAAAGGAGAGGGATAATAAACCTTAGTCAAAGAACAGAGGAAGGGAGAATCCATGACAAGGCAGTTGAAAAGCAAGGAATCCACCAAATAACTGAGACCATACCCTGTACCAGGCACTGCTTTAGGAATTGAGGATACAGCAGTAACAAAGTCTTTACCCTATAGAGCTAATATTCTGGAGGAAGAAGACAAAAAAGCATAAATATATGTTGTTCAGTGCTATGGACAATTTAAAACTAGGTTGGGGAGTGAAGAGAGTACTGCTTTTTTACAAATGCTAGTCAGAGAAAGGCCTCTTAGAAGGCTGCATTTGACCACACATTGGAGGAGACAAAGGTGCCAGCCAAGTGGCTATTGGGGGTAAGCTTCTGGGAAAAGCAACAATGAGTGTGAAGGCTCTGTGATGAAAGTAAGCTCAGTGGGCTCAAGAACAGCAAGGAATAGGTCAATAATGCTGAAGTGGAATGGGGACTGTCTGCAAGGGGAGGAGACTAGGGCACTTGGCACATTATCATTAATAAATAGAAGACTCTCTGCATCAACTCAGAGCTTAGCTGGTCCCTGACATTTCATAGTACTTAGGGAGATAAAGAATATGGCTTTGTAGATAGGCTATATGGAAAGAGGCAAAGAAAGAGAAGTGTGCAATGTCATAATTAAGTCATAAAATATAGATGAACTTGGCTGAGATGTTGGGAGTAGTAAAAATGGAATCTGACAGTGCAAAGGAATTTCTTTGTCATTTAAAATCATTTATTTCTTGCCCGGCCCAGTGTGATTTAGTGGTTGAGCATTTGACCCATGTACCAGGAGCTTGTCAGTTCAACTCCCGGTAAGGGTTCATTTCCATCCCCAGCAGGTAATATGCAAGAGGCAGCCTATAAATGCTGATGTTTCTCTCTGCCATTGCTGTTTCTATCTTTCTATCCCTCTCCTCTTCCCTCTCTCTAAAATCAATAAACAAACTTAAAATTTATTTATTCCTCAAAAAATCAAAAATAAAAATACCATATGATCCACCATTTCCATTTCTGGGTATATACCAGAAAGAAATAAAATTACTATGCTAAAGAGATATCTATAACTCTATGTTCATTGCAACATTAGTCACAGGAGCGAAGACAGGGAAATAACCTAAGTGTCTGTTGAAGGGTGAACAGATACAAAAAAAAGAATAAAAAATATGTAGTGTATACAAAAGGAAATCCTGCCATCTGCAACAATATAAATGGATCTTGAGGGCATTATGACAAGTAAAATAAGTCAGAGAAAGACCAATACTGAATGGCCTCATTTATATGTGGAATCTCAAAAACAAAAAACAGAAACAGAAACAAAAATTCATAGGAAAAGAGATCAGACTTCCTGTGCAGGAAGGAAATCTGCCCTCTGTCCTTCCAGGCCTCTTTGCTATACATTCTTGAAAAGATTGTCTGAGAAAATGCTATCACATATGCAAAAATACCAAGAGAATTGCCCCCCAACATGAGAACTGATGGGACAAACAGAATACAGCCAGCAAGATGGTGAATTTTAATCTAACTTTACCAATAATCATATTAAAGATGACCAAGTTAAACAAAGATAGACTGTCAGATAAGAAAGCAAAACCCATCCATACTGTTTATCAGAAACACACTTTAAATATAAAGACATCAATAGGTTAAAAATAAAGGAATGGAAAAAGATATATACCATGCAAACCAACAATAACAGTAAAAAAGTTGGAATAGCTCTATTTAAAAAAGTAATTTTTAGAACAATGGATATCATTAGGGATAATAAGAAATACTGCAAAGGAAAAAAAAAACAAAAACATCCAAAACTAAAGTTGGAGACAGAGGCTTGAAAGCTCTGCACAGGGAAATTATAATTTACTAGGGGCCCAGTGCACAAATTCATGCACCTTGAAAGAAACTGTGGGGTGAGAGGCTGCGGTAGGCACAGGAACAGGTTTGGCCCATTCTCCATGCCCATCCCTGGCATTTCTTGCCACAACCCCTAGTCCCATGTCTGCCAGCAGCCCTACTCCTGCTGCTGCTGCTCCCACACATTTATGGCACTGCCCCTGCTCTTACCCAATGATGGCATGGAGCGATTAGGGCCAGTGCCAGTAGTGGGTGCAAGCAGTGGCTCTGGTGCTGGCTGTGGGTGCGAGTGCCAGGCAGGACTACAGCATGCAGGAGCAAAGAATTTTCAGTAACCAGCAGAGGGTTGGCCCAATGACAGTGACCAGTGCCTCACCTTGGGTCTGGCAACTCTGCTCACCTGCTCCACCATCCCACCATGACCCATGCCCACCATGTTCCACACTAACCCCTTGGTGGTCAGCGCGTATCATAGCGACCAGTTGTTTGGCTGTTCCACTGTTTTTGCATATCAGCCTTCTATTATATAGGATTTATCTAATAGTAATCACTAAAATGTTGCAAAAAATTTTCTAGCAATTTCTTTGAAAATTAAGTAGCTCAGAATGGGATGTAAATTCTTTCCTTGTAATACTGTAGAATTGCTTTTCATTAAGAATTGAGGTTAAGCCCTAGCTGGTTTGGCTGTGGATAGAGGTCAGCCTGACAACTGAGGGCTCTGGTTTCATTCCGGTCAAGGGGCACATGCCAAGGTTGCAGGCTTCATCCCTAGTAGGGGCATGCAGGAGGCAGACAATCAACGATTCTCTTTCACCATTGATTTTTCTATCTCTCTTTCCCTCTCCCTTCCTCGTTGAAATTAAAAAAAAAAACACACACAAAAAAAACTGAGGTTAAAACAGGCTTAACTTTCAAGTCACTAGTTATCAAATTTGCTGATTTGCAGCTCCAAATTAATCCTAAGACAAATATTAAAAGATTTTTTCCCCCAAAAGCATCAATAAAAAGCTACAACTAAAAACACTGTACATTACCTATTTTTTTCACAACAGAAACCACCAATCCTATTAAGTCCACCTCAGAACAATGTGGCTGGAAGTCTGGTTTTAGTAATTGGCTGAAGGAAAGGGGATCCCTCGGCTGGTAAACTTTGAACAGGATTTCATCTGAAGCCTATAAGAAAAAAAATCAGCATGTGTAGATTCTATAAACGCATATGCATTTGTATCAAAATTGAAAAATTACAATGAGAAGTACTTACTGGTATTTCCTGAAATTGAGTGTTTTTGGTTGCTGTTAACTGTATATTAGCTCTTCCAGATTTAGTTTTAGATTTTGATGTTGCAAGATGATAGATTCTATATCTCTTTCCCTCTGTTAGCAGGGAATATAAATCTGATGATGGACGCCAGATACTAAATATAACTATTCAGATAAAGAGGAAAAAGACACAATGGAAAAATTGATAATCATTGAATTCTTGCTTAAAAGTGAATACTGAAGGGGAATAAAATCACAGTCAAGCATGAGGAGGACACAATGCACTGTTACTGGTCTAACAATGAAGGCTACCATCTGAGAAAGAATGCAGGAGGCCACTAAAGCAGAGTGGCCTCTGGTGACAGCACAAGAAACAGAATGTATTCTGCTAAAAACTATAGTGAGCTTAGAAGAGGAACCTGAACATGAGATAATGCAGCCAGCTGACTCCTGGATTTCAGCCTCATGACACTGAGCAGAGAACCCAGTCAGTTCCTTCCAGACTTCTGATCTACAGAACTGAAATAACAAATAAATTTACTCAGGACAGAAAAAGACAGTTATCCAAGTAGACGGATTGGAAGGCCTAAAAGCCCTTCCCTGTCACTGATTCCCCAAAAGGATTTGTTCTTTTCCCAATGGCCCAGCCAGAACATTCTATTTATTTATTATTATTATTTTAAATCTTTTTTTTATTAATTTTTATACATATCTCCCCATTGCCCCCACTCCCTCCCTGGCATACCCCAAACCCCCAGTGTCAATGTTCATTGGTTAAGCTTATATACATGCATACAAGTCCTTTGAATGATCTCTTACCTACCTCACCTAACTTTAATCTTCCTGCTGTAATTTCACAGTCTGAAACTTTACTACCTCTGTATCTATCCTTTTTTGTTCATCAGTTTATAATATTCTTTATTACCCACAAATGAGTGAGATCATGTGATGCTTCTCCTTCATTGACTGGCTTATTTCACTAAGCATAAGGTTCTCCAGTTCCAACCAGGTTGCTGCAAATGGTAAGAATTCCTTCTTTTTAATGGCAGCATAGAATTCCATTGTGTAGATGTACCACAGTGTTCTGAGTATGATGTTAGCTGTGGGTTTATCATATATGGCTTTTATGATGTTGAGGTATGATCCTTCTATTCCCACTTTGCTGAGAGTTTTTATCAAGAAAGAGTGTTGGATTTTGTCAAATGCTTTTTCTGCATCAATTGATATGACTATGTGATATTTATCTCTCAATTTGTTTATGTGATGTATCACATTTATTGATTTGCGGATGTTGTACCATCCCTGCATTCCTGAGATAAATCCTACTTGGTCATGGTGTATGATCTTTCTGATGTACTGCTGGATCCGATTTGCTGGAATTTTGTTGAGGATTTTGGCATCTATGTTCATGAGAGATACTGGCCTATAATTCCCTTTCATTGTGTTGTCTTTATCTGGTTTTGGTATTAGGGTGATGCTGGCTTCATAGGTGTTTGGAAGTATTCCTTCTTCTTGAATGTTTTTGAATAGTCTGAGGAGGATAGGTTTTAATTCTTCCTTGAATGTTTGATAAAACTCTCCTGTGTAGCCATCTGGTCCCGGGCATTTATTTGCTGGAAGCTTTTTGATGACTGCTTCAATTTCTTCCATAGTTATTGGACTATTGAGATGTTTGGATTCCTCCTCATTGAGTTTTGGAAGATTATATTTTTCTAGGAAAATGTCCATTTCTTGCAGGTTGTCCAGTTTGTGGGAATAGAGTTGTTCATAGTATTTTTTAACAATCTTTGTATTTCCACAGGGTCTGTGGTTATTTCTCCTCTTTCATTTCTGATTTTGTTTATTTGGGTCTTCTCGCTTTGCTTCTTGGTGAGCCTGGCTAGAGGTCCATCAATCGTTTATCCTTTCAAAGAACCAGCTCTTGGTTTTGTTGATCTTTTAAACTGTTTCTTTGGTCTCCAAGTTGTTTATCTCCGCTCTGATCTTCACTATTTCCTTCCTTCTGAGTACACTGGGCTTTTCTTGTTCCTTTTGTTCTAGCTCTTTGAGTTATAGGGTTAGGTAATTTATTACCATTGTTTCCTGTTTTTTGCTGTAGGCTTATAGGGCTATGAACTTCCCTTTCAAGACTGCTTTCACTGTGTCCCATAAATTTTGTATTGTTGTGTTGTCATTGTCATTTGTTGCCATGATGTTTTTTATTTCTTCCTTGATCTCTCTGGTTACCCAGTCATTGTTTAATAGCATGCTGTTTAGTCTCCATGTGCTTGATTTCTTTCTATTGTTTTTATTATAGTTGATTTCCAGTTTTATGCCACTGTGGTCTGAGAAAATGCTTGATATGATTTCTATCTTCTTGAATTTGAAGAGACTTTTCTTATGACCCAACATATGATCTATCTTTGAAAATGACCCATGTATACTGGAGAAGAATGTATATTCTGTGGCTTTGGGGTGAAATGTTCTGAAGATGTAAATTAATTCCAGCTGGTCTAGTGTGTCATTTAGGATTGATGTTTCTTTCCTGATTTTTTGTTTAGAGGATTTGTCCAATGGTGAAAGTGGGGTATTAAAGTCTCCTACTATGATTGTATTGCTGTCAATCTCTCCCTTAATATCCTCCAAAAGTTTTTTTTATGTATTTAGGTGCTCCTATATAGGGTGCATATATGTTTACCAGAGTTATTTCTTCTTGTTGGATTGTTCCCTTTAGTATTATGAAGTGGCCTTCTTTATCTCTTTTTATGTCCTTCACTTTGAGATCTAATTTGTCAAATATAAGTATAGCAACCCCAGCTTTTTTTAATTTCCATTTGCCTGAAATACCATCTTCCATTCTTTCACCCTCAATCTGTGTGCATCTCTTCTCCTGAGGTTGGTTTCTTGGAGACAGCAGATATACGGATCATGTTTTCTTATCCAATTGGTTACCCTATGTCTTTTGACTGGAACATCTAATCCGTTTACATTTAAAGTTATTATTGATAAGTACTTATCTGTTGCCATTTTTAGTCCTTACCCCCGAGTTCCTTCTTCGCTTCCTCTTTCTTTTTAACATTTCTTGCCTTGCTGGTTTGGTGGAAATATATTCCCTTAGTCCTTTTTTGTCTGTGAAGCTTCTGATTTAACCTTCAATTTTGATTGAAAGCCTTGTAGGGTACAGTATTCTTGGATTCAGACCCTTCCTTTGCATGACTTTGTATATTTCATTCCATTCCCTTCTGGCCTGATGAGTTTCTGTTGAGAAATCAGTAGCTAGTCTTATGGGGTTTCCTTTGTAGGTAACTTTCTGTTTCTCTCTGGCCGCATTTAAGATTCTTGCTTTGTCGTTGCTGTTTGCCAGTTTAACTATAAAGTGCCTTGGTGTCGGTTTTGTGGGGTACATTTTGCTTGGGACTCTGTGAGCTTCCTGGATTTGTGTGGATTTTTCCTTTCCTATATTGGGAAAATTTTCTGTCATTATTTCTTCAAACAGGTTCTCTAATCCTTGTTCAGTTTCCACTCTTTCTGGAACCCAAATTATGCGGATTTTTTTTTTTTCGTGTTATCCCAAAGTTCCCTTAGGCTCTCCTCTTGCTTTTTAATTTTTTTTTCTAGTAGCTGCTGTACTTGGGTATTTTTTCCTACCGTGTCTTCTAGCTCACTGATGCGATCCTCTGCTTCTTCTAGTCTGCTTTTGATGCTTTCTATTGAGTTCTTTAAAGCAGTGATGTCATTTTTTATTTCTTTGTGCATTTCTTCATGCTTCTTCATTTCCTCTTGGCTCTTACTCAGATTGTCGATTTTATCTTCCATTCTTTTCATCCACCTTATGATCATTTCTCTGAACTCTTTCTTTGGCAGGCTTATTTCTGCTTCTATTTCGTTTACTTTCTTTTCTGGTGATATCTGCCTATCTGTCGTATGCAGACTGTTTCTTCTTCTGCCCATGGTTTTTCTTCTCCGGGTGTTTGGTTATGTGGTTCTCTCTCCTACGTTGATTCAAAGGCACAAACTACAACATGACCCGGTACAGCACACAAGGCACTGAACAGAAATATATTCACGATGTTAATAATCACCAATAAGGTGACCACAAATGAAAGACAAATTAGGGGTAAGTAGAGAAAGAAGAAGAGGAAAATGAGGGAAAAAGAAAGGAAATAAGTGCCCAAATCAGATTGGGAGAGGGAGAAAAAAAAAACAACTAAATGAACAAAAAAATAAAATAAAATAAAATAAAATAAAATAAAATAAAGGAGAAGAATAAAAGGAAAAGAGAAACAAAGTCAGAGAAAAAAGAAAGTAGATAAGAGAGAAAAGGGGAACAAAATATAGATGTCAGGAGAAAACTCCAATAGAACAGTCACTAATCCCAATAAAGGCCAACAACCAGTACCTAGAGATTAATACAAACTGCAAATAACAACTGGTATCGAGGGAGGCGGAAAAGAGAGGTAGAATATAAAGCAAGCAAAAAGCAAAATAAAACAAGTAGAATAAGCTAAAACAATCTCACAAAAAAGTTAAAAAAATTGATATAATCACTGTTCAGGCAAATAGGAAAAAAAGGACATAGAGAAAAAACAACTTTTTGGCTAGTGAAGACAAGAAGGGAGAGGTTTGTATGGAGTTGTAGTAGGGGATTTGAAATTAGATATCTAAGTGGGGTGAAATTTTAACCAGGTAAAGAGAAAGAATAGGGAGAATCTAAAGTTGGAAAAGGGAAAGAGAAACAAGACAACAAAATGGGGAAAGTTAGGTGGAAAGTGTTGGCATAAAGGTAGAGTTGAGTTGGAGTAAAATTATCCTAAAGGAAAGATGAAAATAGAATATAAAACTCTAATCCTGAAGTAAAATAAAGAGAAAACAAAATGACACTTGTTTTTTTCCAAAAAGGTAAAAAACTAGTAGTAATATTAGTTGAAAACAAAAATGTAATAATTAAAAAGGTAAAATCAATTGAGGTGGAAAGAAAAAAAATAGTCTTTTAATTAAAATATGTAAAAATTAGAAATAAAAAAGTAAAAAAAAAAGAAAAAGAATAAAAAATATAGTGGTCATTCACTTCTACTATTATTCTGCTTGGCACTCCTGTTTCCCAGTAGGGAAGGTATTGCAGTTCCCTGTGTTGCACTGTTGACGTTTTAATCTCTTTATTCTTTTGTGGTTATGCGAGAGTCAATTTGTATGTCATCCACTGGGTGGCAGTGTTTTGGAATTGATCTCTGAGGCAAAGCACAGGACATCTCTAGGCTGTGCTCAGATCCTGCTACTCTGTGGTTCTCAAAGACGGTTTGTGGGTATTTTGCAGCCGGGACACTGTAATAATTCCCAAGCTATCCCTCTGCCTCAGATAAAAATGAGTCGTTTTCCAGAGCTCCCCTCTGTCAACAGCTCGGAGAGTTTGCCTCCACACTTAAGGATCACGCCCTGCCCACCTCCACAGACCTCTCCAGAGGCAACTTTCCCACAGCCCGGCTCCCACAGTGTGCGTGTCTCTGTTCTGAGGTGCAGGAGACCTCACCTTATCTCAGGCGAAATCTGACCTTTCTGTGTGCTGTGTGTATCTCTGAATCCGCTGCCCGAGTGTCTGGGCCGATTGGAGAGTGGTGTTCTGGGTCCCCTGCTGTTCGGTGAGTAATTCAGCCTCAGTGTTCAGACCACCGCAGACATCCACCTCCCTCGGCAAGATGGCTGGTGGCTCCGGCCGACAAAAACCCCGCGGCAGTGGGGCTGCCTGGCCAGGAGAGCCCCTTCCAGCAGTTCTCCGCCTTCTCCTGGAGAATAACTGACTCTTAACTTGCCAACAAACACTCCCCGTGCGACTCTCAGCTGCTCTCTGTCCCTCTGCCCAGCGACAAAGCTCCAGACGCATCCGTCTATTCTGCCACCATTTTTTTCTCCCCAGCCAGAACATTTTATTTAGAACTGGACACTAAAGCAACTGTCACACTAAGTTTGGTAACTTGACTCCAGGAAATCTCCTCTTTTGTTTCCAAGCTCAGCCTGAAAGAGGGACCAGGCCAATTCAGCATCTGTGGAGACCAAAAGGGCCCGGGGACCTCTGGGAGTGAAGGTGAAATGTGCAGTACCCCCTTTGTCCTGCCTGACTCTGCTCTAACCCAGAGGTCATCTTAGAACCAGACCCAGTGGATGCAGGCTCCTTCTCTTCTTCTTGGTAGAAAAATTTGGTCACAAGTTATGAAGGACCATAAAGTTAGTGAAAACATTCACCTCCGCTTGCTAAGGAGCATCTCTTTGATTTTGATATTTTGGAACTTAGCAGTTACAAAAGGACTGAAAACCACAGCTGTCTTTTGGGCGTCACTTTGGAGGATGTGAAAACAAAGAGATGTGGGCTGGAAGAAATAGCAAAAAAGAGAGAGAGAGACAAGAATGGGCAGAGAATGACAAATAAAAAGGGAGAAAGTAGGGGATGGAAGGGAGAAGAGTTGGGTTTCAGTCTTCTCACTTTGACTGCTCCCACCCTTTACTGATCTGCCCCCAGAATCCAGTTCCACTAGGAATTTTAAAGCTGCTGGCTAGGCATCTGTTCCTGGTTTGCAAGGAGGGATAAGGTGGGTTATGTTGGTTTCCATGTGAGTGGAAGCCAAGGCTGGAGTCTCATTGATTCCCTTGAAGATCATTGTTAAGTAGAGAAACACAGAAAAGCTTTGGGGCAAATGTAACTTTGTTAAAATATTATACTAAATTCAAAATAAAATTTTCTGCCTTAAAAAAAAGGATACTGGTAACAAATAATATCTAAGGATTCCATTATCACTTTGTGGGCACCAATAGACAATTTTTGCTTCACTATGCACTAACTTTACACTTTATCTAGCACTTGAAATCACTTTATTTATTTATTTAAAAAAATATATTTTATTGATTTTCTACAGAGAGGAAGGGAGAGGGATAGAAAGTCAGAAACATCAATGAGAGAGAGACATCGATCAGCCGCCTCCCGCATGCCCCACACTGGAGATGTGCCCGCAAGCAAGGTACATGCCCCCAACCGGAATCGAACCTGGGACCTTTCAGTCCGCAGGCCGACGCTCTATCCACTGAGCCAAACTGGTCTTGGCTGAAATCACTTTATTAAGATAACACTTTAACTTCAAACTAATAAAAACAAGTAACTTACATACTGACCAGAATCTTTTTCTTTTTTCTCATAGCTTATGATACGCAGCTTCCACACAATTGTAACGTCCCTTGATAACATTTGCTCCCCTTTCTTAGCAGATTCCACAGCCTTCCGGAATTCCAACTGGATCTGTGCTTGCTTCTTATCATTCAACATCTGTCTGTGATGATTCAAGGCTCTTAACTGCTCATCACTAATATAACCCTGTGATTATTTAATATATGAAGGCAGATAAGGTTGGAGTAAAAAGCAAACAAAACATCTCATCTATTGTAAATGAATTCCTTTAAATGGGGGTAAAATACAACAGTTGAGTGTGACAATATAAAAATTGAGATTAATATACTCATCACAAATATGTTCTGGTGTCCTAAACTGTTTACTAATCTGTTACAAATTTCCCCTTTATAAATGTACTCTAATAATCATATCTATCAATATGGGTGACATTATAAATGGCTAACATGTAAAGGCTCACTCTATTTGAGAAATGGATCTATGTGTGATAAATGTATTAATTTATTTAATCTGTATAATATCCTTATGAGGTAGATACTGTTATTGTTTCCATGTTGTAGATGATGAAACTGAGGTGCAGAGAATAAATAACTGCAGAGGCACACAGATAGGGTTAGCTCAAGAACCCTCATTCTTAGCCCCTATAGTATAATTTCATAAACTCCCTGGAACAGTAGTACAACTTAAAACAGACACGTCCTAGCCCTGGCCAGCTCAGTTGGTTACAGTATGGTCACAATGTGCCAAGGTTGCAGAATCAATTTCTGGTCAGGGCACATCAAGAATAAATCAATGAATGCATAAATAGGTAGAACAACAAATCAATGTCTCTTTCTCTCAAAGTCAATTAAAAAACAAAGCAAAACAAAACAGACCCGTGCTACAAGCACTTCTTGCTGCCTCCACACTTTTCTTCAATCCCTTTACCAAACTGCTGTCTGTACTTCGTGGGAATCTCATCCAGTATAACAAGAATGAATAAATGAACAAAAAATAAAATCAAATAAAACAAGAAATGGAATCCAACACATAACACACTAGACTACTACTGCCTTATAAATGTTAATCTGATCTACATGGGGAAGGGAACTTTCTGTGCCCTGCAAAGGGCTAAAAATAAAAGACAATGTTTAAAACATGAATTAAAAATAAATCTATGCCGAGGCCGGTTTGGCTCAGTGGATAGAGCGTCGGCCTGGGGACTGAAAAGTCCCAGGTTCAATTCCGGTCAAGGGCATGTGCATTGGTTGCGGGCACATCCCCAGAAAGGGGCATGCAGGAGGCGGCTGATCGATGTCTCTCTCTCATCGATGTTTCTGGCTTTCTATCCCTTTCCCTTCCTCTCTGTGAAAAATCAATAAAAAATAAATCTATGATTTCCAAAGTCCCACATTAGCATTGTCACAGAAAACAAATCCTTTTGACAGGTTATTTTATAAACTGATGCATATTTTTCCCTTTAAGAATTATAGTGATCAGTTGATCTGAGTGAAACCTCAGAATCATAAAATCAGAACCTTAGAGATAAGCTCCTCTCAGGCATCCCCCTGATAGAAGGTAGAAAGAAAGCCTAAGAGATACATCACCTGTCCCAGTTACAAAGATCAGGACTAGGTCTAGAACTTAGTCTTCCAACTCTTATTCTGCTCATTACTTCCTCCTTATAAATAAATTCTTTAAAAGGATACCAGCCTAATAAATATTTCATTAAAATTTGTGGATGAAATTAAAACTCTCTTCATGATAACTCAAAGAAAGCACAAGCTTCAACATATGTAATAATATAAGTGATAGACACAAAAAAAAATGTTTCAGGAAAGCAAAATAAAGCCTTAATTTACAGACTTGTAGCAAATACACTCACAGGCTTTCAAACCAAATTTTTTGCTGGGAGAATTTGAGTTGTACCCTTAGGGAATGTGAGGCAATTCTATTCGGAATAGCACTGCTTACTCTTCTAGTGGAGTATTGTTTATTTTGTAGTCCCATTGTTTAAGAAACTTAAAGCTACATATAAGATTTACTGTCATCAAATAAATGAGATTAATCACTAAACAAAAATAGTTTTCCTAAAATTTCTCACCTCCTTCTTATCTAGCAAACTAATCCTTGCATTAATTAGATACCTGGTGTCTAAATATTTAGAAGGTATCTTATCTTAATATATGAAATGATGTTCTAACAGCAACTAACATAAGAAACTTGAATAACAATACACTGTTACATATATTACCTAATTTGATCCTAAAACAACTTATTTTACAACCATTTTATAGCTATTTTATGCCTAATTTGCTTGGATAATAAATGGCAGAGCCATGATTCTAAAGCTTATGGCATTTCTAATGTAGTTCATACATCTGCACTTGTCCATTTAAATACCCTTGAAATAGCGAATTACAAAACAGATTCTGGGAAGGATCTGAGAAGAGCTGAGAACATGGAAATTAAGATACTTGTTTCATCTTAAAAGTAAACAAATTTTGCCTGCATTTAAAGTCACATTTATCCTATAAAATAAAAGGCCAAAATGCATACTGACCAAACAGTGAAACAACTGGTCTTATGACACGCAATGACCATCAGGGGGCAGACACTCAACACAGGAGCTGCCCCGTGGTGGTCAGTGAACTCCCACAGGGGGAGTGCCACTCAGCCAGGAGCTGGGCTCACAGCTGGTGAGCGCAGTTGTGGTTTTGGGAACCTCTTCTGCCTCTGCTGCAGGAGGGCAGTAAAGAGCCCCAGACTGTGAGAGGGATGTCCAGGGGATTGGGCCTAAGCTGGCAGGTGGACATTCCCCAAGGGGTCCCAGACTGCAGACCCCTCATAGTGCACAAATGTTGTGCACTGGGCCTCTAACTTAATATATAATATTATTTAACACTCCCATCTTCTATTTGATATAGAATCGAAAATATACTACTGGTTTGGCTCCTCACTGCAAACACCTCACTGCACATGTCCCCTTTGAGAAACAGCATTTCTACACCCTGCTTCCCATGATGGCCAGAGTGCCCACATCTTTCACTTAAAGCTTACTATATGCCCTATTCCTATCTCACCTCAAGGTAACTGGGGTCTGGCATAGTCTTTACTGCTTCATAGAGCTCCGCACCATCCTGCAGAGCACAGACTTGTTGTCTGGTTAGTGCATGTGATGGTGTACATTGTTTTGTTATATTTTCTAGAAAAAGAAAAAGTATCACTAATTAGTTAAACCACAAACTTAACAGTCCTGAAAATAAGACAACTAAGCAAAAAACACACAAAGAAGGGAAATTAAAAAATAAGAAACCATTTATCTACTAAAAGTTTTCTAGGAAAATGTGAAGCTACTGTATTCATGATTTAAAAAATTATCAAAGAATTTACTTGATTAGAGTAATTTGTAAATTATAAATAATTTCATGATTTACTTAATCATGAAAACAGTATGAGCTAGTAATATGTTAAGCACATCAAATTTTGAGTCTACTTTTTTTTGAGATTTATATATAATATGATGTTAAATAATATAGAAAATCATAAAGAAAAGCAGAACATAAAGTTACAGCAATAAAAAAGATACTAAAAAAGTAAATTTCATGTCTTGTAAGCAAAAGAACACTATGATTTTTACAATTAAAATTGATGCCACAGGGAAAATAAGTTCTAGCTCCAAGTATAAGAATGTAAAGCCCAACAATTACAATAACAAGAAATGCAAAAGTTATATACTATCTAATAAAGAGGTAATATGCAAATTGACCATCACTCCAACACCTAAGATGGGCACCCCCATGTGGTCAAAGATGCCTGCCCCCATGTGGACACAAGATGGCCACCACAAGATGGCCGGCAGGGGAGGGCAGTGTGGGTGATCAGGACAGCAGGGGAGGGCAGATGGGAGGCAAAAGGCAGTTGGGGGGAACTAGGCCTGCAAGGAAGAGCAATTGGAGGTGACCAGGCCAGCAGGGGAGAGCAGTTGGGGGTGACCAGGCCTGCAGGGGAGGGCAGTTGAGTGGGTTCAGGCCTGCAGGGGAGGGCAGTTAGGGGTGACCAGGCTTGCAGGGGAGGGCAGTTAGGGGTGACCAGGCTTGCAGGGGAAGTCAGTTAGTGTGGTCCAGGCTGCAGGGGAGGGAAGTTGAGGGCAACCAGCCCTGCAGGGGAGGACAGTTAGGGGTAGCCAGGCTGGCAGGGAGGGCAGTAGAGGGTGACCAGGCCAGCAGAAAAGGACAGTTAGGGGCAATCGGGCCAGCAGGGGAGGGCAGTTAGGGGAGACCAGACCTGAAGGGGAACAGTTAGGCATCGATCAGGTTGGCAGGGGAATGGTTAGGGGGTAATCAGGCTGACAGGCAGAAGCTGTTAGGGGCAATCAGGCAAGCAGGCAGGCAGGGAGCAGGGTGGAGAGGGGAAGTGGAGCTGTAGGAAGGGTGGCTGTGGGAGCGCACTGACCACCAGTGGGCAGCAATACCGCTGGGATTGGGCCTAAACGGGCAGTCAGACATCCCTCAAGGGGTCCCAGATTGGTGAGGGTGCAGGCTGGGCTGAGAGACACCCCCCCGACACACACGAATTTCATGCACCAGGCCTCTAGTAGTAAACGTAAGGACAATGAAAAAAGAGAATGGCAATAGTTTAGGGAAAAATAATTTTTGAGTATTTTTCTCATTTTTTTTATATTGAATGTATTTGACATGTAACACTCTGTTAATTTAAGGTATACAACATATTACTTGGACACACACACTGTAATATGATAGCCTTTGTACGAATATTTATCATACTGGATAATTGTTGTACAATATTGTTCTTTATATTCACTATTAGAGGCCCGATGCACAAAATTTGTGCAAGAGTAGGCATTCCTTCTCCAGCTTCCCTCTGGCTCCAGGACCCAGCTTCCCTCACAGCTCTGACTTTGACCAGAAGGTTTTCAGAAAGGACATCTGGTCTAAGTAGCATATTACTCTTTTATCAATTTAGATACTGTGCACTAGATCTCTGGCTTATTTACTCCTTATTGCAAGTTTGTACCTTAAATACCATCAGTATTATTGCCCCACCCCATCTCCTGGTAACAACCATTATACTCTCCATTTTTTACGAGTTTGCCTTTTTTATACTTCACATATAAATGATATCATACAGGATTTATCTAGGAAAAAAATAATTTGATAGTTCTTTACCTTGCTGTTACTTTTTTCTCTAATGCCAAAAAAGGGACTATAAATGCTTTAGTACTGAAGCTTAAGAGTAAGTTTAAGACTTCTGAATAGTGCTATGGATATGTCATGCATTATTGTCTAATGACAATTATAAGTATCTAAAAGCTCTGTGTGTTGAATAAAAATGCAATCATTTGGAGTAAGTTCAATCAATGCTTATCTATACATCTATTTAATAATATTTTTAAACAGAAAAAAAATTTATTCAGAATTAAAAAACAACTATTACTTAAAATAAAGACAATTCACCTAATTATAAAATTTAAAATAGAAGCCTCAAAAAATTCTTATAAAAACTTTTCATATAAATAAACTTGTAATATACAACTCACTTTACCTTCATGCTCTTCAAATTCTGCTTGAATTTTAGTGAATAAGGCTTCTAGTTTCCTTTGTTGAGCCTCTGCATATTTTGCTGCTTCCTTTTCCTCTTCTCTTTCATTGCGAAATATGTATAATCCAGATGATGTCTTCTCCATCCACTGTAATAATACATCAAGCAGAAATACATGGTAAGAAGGAATCATTCAAATTAACTGTCTCAAAAGAGTAATATAGAGTAAGTTTCAAGAATATGTCATACCTGCATAGGATATGCTCTTTGAATAACTACATCAACACAGCCAACATTTCCTCCATCACTGAAAAGTGATGACAAGGGGAGAGGAAAAGGTCTAGGGTCTGGAAAGAATCCAAGCTTGGCATACCAACAAGCAGGCCGGGTACTGTTTGCAGAAATCTGGACAAATTAAGGAATACATAGATTTATAAGTTAAGTAAATAATATTCCATTCTATTTCAGATTTTATAATATTTTCATTCTTTTAGGACTGCTTTAAAAGATTAGCCTATATAATAAAAGCCCAATATGCTAAGTGTCCAGCTGTTCGTTAGACTGCTGACCAGTTGCTATGTGGTGCACTGATCACCAGGTGACAGACTCTTTGAGGAGTAAGTTAGCTTGCTGCTGGGGTCCAGCCGATCATGACTGGGCAAGACAGGCTGGACATACCCTGGAGCCCTCCCACAGTCTCTCCTAGCTCTGATTAGGACTGGGTGAGACAGGTTGGACATGCCCTGAAGCCCTCTCTCAGGCCCTCCCTGACTGGCCAACCACCTATGGTCCCTCCCTAGCTGGCCAGCCCCAACTGGCACTGATTGAGACTGGACAAGATGGGCTGGACACATCTGGAGCCCTCCTTCGGTCCCTCCCTGGCCAATTGGCTCCTATCGGGACTGGGAGAGATGGGCCGGACATACTCTGGAGCCCTCCTGTAGTCCCTCCCCAGCTGGCTGGCTATCCCACACTGGCCCCAATGGGGACTGAGCAAGACGACCTAAACATGCTCTGGAGCCAATCTCCCATGGTCTCTCTCCGGCCTCTAAAAGTATTTCTTCTAATTAATTTTCTTTCAATGTGCACAATCCATGCACCAGGTCTCCAGTACTTTTTAAAGTATCATGAGAGTAAATAAGAAAGTGAATAAGTGAAAAATTGTATGAAAGTAAAAATAATTCCAAAATATAGTATCTTAGAAAACTGTTTACAAAACAGACAGAGAACAAATTGATGCTGGGTCGCCAGAGGGGAGGGAAGTTGGATGAAAAAAAAGGAAGGGATTAAGAAGTACAGATTGGTAGTTATGAAATAGTTATGGTGGCATAAAATACAGCACAGGGAATACAGTCAATAATAACCTAATAATTATGTATGGTGCCAGGTGGGTACCGGAAATATTGGGGGGGAACACTTGGTGAAGTTTATGATTGTCTGACCACTGTTCTGTACACCTAACAGTAATATAACATTGAATGTCAACTATAATTTTAAAGTTAAAAAAAATTTTTTTAAAGAGAGATTTAGTCATGGAAAGAGGGAAACCTATTTTGCACAATGTTCAGAGAGTGCATAGCAGAGTTAAGGGAGGCTTTTTTTTTCTTTTTAGGTTAAGGAAGACCTGTAGGTGCTGACAGCTGAGAGGATGGGCACTACCAACAGATGAGTGGGCTGGTGATGAAAATGCTCTATAACTGATTGTGGTGATGGTTACACAACTCTGTGACTAAACTTAAATCACAGAATTGTCACTTTCAGTGGGTAAATTGCATGGCATGTGAATTATACTTCAATAAAACTGTTTGTTTGTTTTTTCCCAAAATTGTTCATACTGCCATGGAGTCTTAATGTTATATAAATATGACTACAGGAATATCTTATTTCATTGCACTATGATTTAAACTTCACAGATACTGTGTATTTTACAAACTGAGGGTTGGTGGCAATCATGTATCAAGTATGTCAGGGCAAGTGTGTCAGGGCCAAGAGGGCGCCACTTCCATTCCTGGTCAGAGTACATGCCTGGGTTGTGGGCTCAATCCCCAGGAGGGGGCATGCAGGAGGAAGCAGAATGATGTTCCAATCTTTCTCTCCCTCTCTCTCTAAAATCAATAAAAACATTTTAAAAGAACTACTTCAAGAAAATTTCTCAGAACGCAATGAAGGACATATATTTATAGACTGATTGCCACTGTGTACCCAGGACAATAATTACAACGTATGGCTGATACCAAAGTACATTATTATGAAATTTCAAATTGGAGACAAATGATGTTGAAAATGTCTTGGAAACAGATCCTATAGTGAAGGATTGGGAATAAGAATAGCACTGAACATAACAGAAGCTATACTAGAAGCAAACAGGTAATAAGAAAAAATGTCTTCAAAATTCTGAAGAAATTATTTCAACTGCAAATTCTATATTTGGCCAACTTTAACAATATGATCAAAAGAGCTGCATGCTCCCTTTCTCAAAAAGGCTCAGAATAAAACTATAGAATAAACACAGAAGTTATAAAATCCAGAAAACAGGGCTACTGATGCAGAAAGAGGTGATAATACTGTCCTGGATCGTGGTCGGCAAACTGCGGCTAGCAAGCCACATGTGGCTCTTTGGCCCATTAAGTGTGGCTCTTCCACAAAATACCATGGTCTAGGCGAGTCTATTTTGAAGAAGTGGCGTTAGAAGAAGCTTAAGTTTAAAAAATTTGGCTCTCAAAAGAAATTTCAATCGTTGTACTGTTGATATTTGGTTCTGTTGACAAATGAGTTTGCTGACCACTGGTCTAGGATAATATCTGTGCAACATATATAGAAAATAACCACGTAAGAATAAAGAAGAAATATGGAGAAGTTCAAAATTAAGAAAAATAAATGGAACCAATACAGGTATTTTAACACATCCTGTGTGGGAATGAATTGGTAGTAAGGACATAGAAAATTAAGAAAAAAAACAAAAAAAAAACCCACAAAAAAGCAAGATAGTCAGTAACTCCAGGGAAAGCAGTAAGTTGTAAAGAAAGTAAGTGTAACCTGGCCTGTGTGGCTCAGTGGTTGAGCATTGACCTATAAACTAGGAGGTCACAGTTTAATTCCCAGTCAGAGCACATCCCTGGATTGTGAGCTCAATCCCTTGTGAGGGCATGCAGGACGCAGTCAATCAATGATTCTCCTCATCATTGATGTTTCTCTCTCTTTCCCTCTCCCTCTCTCTTCCTCTCTGAAATCAATAAAAATATTTTTTAAAAAAGAAACGAAATGTAATCATAATATATTTATATGCTAAGTTGCAAAAAATATTTTTCATAGTCATTATAATGTAAACATTGAATAAAGATTTCACCCCTCTTTCACAGCAAGAAACTAATAAAGGTCTAAACTGAAGGAGAGAAGAAAACACAGCATATAAGCAAAGGAACAGCCAAAGGGATTTGCAGTGGTTGTCTTTGTGGGGCATGAATAGGGGGTCAGGCAGGGTTGTATCAGTGAATGTTTTTTGGGGTCATGAGCCCTATAAAGTCACATGCCACTGAATGACAGGGATAGGTTATGAGAAGTGTGTCTGAGGAATCTGCCACTTTATACTGAGATTATCAGTATGTTTTCAAAAAAAACAGAATAGCCTTAAATGGTATAAGTATATTTAAAATTCCAAATGTAAAAACCTTTTTAGAATTTAACTGAATCAGTGACTGATTTTTATTAAGAAAGTGCATTAATTTAACTTACCTTTAGCATAAGAGATTCTGGGGCTTCAAGAGGTGCACAGGCATCAGGAGAGCCCACCAGTTCTGCTCCGTGAGTGATAATCTTCTGACCGACAGCCAGTCTACCTTTCTGTACAAGAGCTGAGAGGGGAGGGTCCAGCAGGGCCTTCACAGCATACCATCCATCAGTCAGTTCCACAATAGCTGCTTTGCTGGTATCCACACCACTAGTTTTA
Source organism: Lasiurus cinereus (assembly GCA_011751065.1). Lineage (NCBI taxonomy): Eukaryota > Metazoa > Chordata > Mammalia > Chiroptera > Vespertilionidae > Lasiurus > Lasiurus cinereus. The sequence continues at coordinate 722,886 of JAAGEH010000380.1, forward strand.
CTGTTAGAAGTTTCAGTTAGACTTGTGCTTGGTGAAAGTATTTCAGAAACACAGAGAACAAGTGTTTTTGCAGCTGTGTCATCCCTTTCCATTATCTTTTTTATTGCGGATCTTTGGCTTCTATCAATTTCCATATCATATCTAAAAAGAAAATGCATTATTTTAGGAATTGTGAGTACAATTTCAATGTAAAAACAGTCAATGAATAATCTGTATATATATAAAAGCCTAAGCAACCAAACGACCAGTTGACTGGTTGCTATGATGTGTACTGACCACTAGGGGGTACACGCTCAATGCAGGAGCTGCCCCATGGTGGTCAGTGCACTCCCACAGTGGGAGCGCTGTTTAGAGATGGGCGCCAGACGCTGGGCTCACCATTGTGGAGCGCAGCTACAGCAGCATGAGCCTCTCCTGCCTCCCAGGTAGTGCTACTGAGCAGCAGACATAGTGGGGCTGGGATGAGCAGGAGCCACCTGCTGCTTCATGCACTACTACATCCCCTGAGGGGTCCTGGATTGCGAAAAGGGCACAGGCCAGCCCGTGCACTGGGCCTCTAGTTAAAAATAAAACTTTAATAACTTCATTTAAGAAATACTGAGACAAAAGAGAATTTAAATTCAGTAGCTAGCAATATATTACATTTTATGCCATTAAAATAGGAATTAAATATTAAAACCTTCCAAATGCAAAGATGCTTTATATTAATTCGCAATCTCCAAAAAGTGGATCAAATTGGCAATTCATATTCTAAGAAGTTATGGAGGGGGTAGAAGAGGAGGGAAGCAAGAGGTGTATAAATGTGATTTCTCTTAAGTGGGGCCTGGGGGATGACAAGAGAACTAATTACTCCATATAACTGACCAGCAGTATGGGATAGCAACTGTCACTGTCAGTTGGCTTGTGTTCCTCTACCTGTCTACCACATAAGTAGGGAATATCCAGCCTGCAGGCCATATAAGACTCTTGAAATCATTTGGTCTGGTCCTGCCAAGGAGTTAGGGGTGGGTTAATTCAATGTTTGATCAAAATATAGCAGGCTAATTTTTAAGTTGATAATTTTGTATGGCCCACCATTTATATCAAAATGGCCCTTAGTAGAAAAATGGTTCTCCACCACTGCACTGCGACATGAATCACAGACAGCACTAAAGTCTGAACTGTACCCAAGATACGATTACATAATGTAATGCTTTAAACTTGCCTGTATTTTAGTTGAAGAAGCACCCTTTCTGGGCTTAGGCATCTATTAGCAAATTCCTTAGGAAAGGCAAATTCCATAGCTGCCAGTTTCCATATAATCCATCTATAGTGATTATAGACCCAACTTCTAGAAATAAGTTTTGGATCCACACCTGGGGTGTCACACAGAGCCCTGAATAAAGGAAGGTAGAATAAAATAGCAAAAAAAACAAAACAAAACAAAAAACACCCAAAACTCCACATAAGATAATATTAAATTCAGTAATCATGACTATTTTTGGCAAAAATCTATACTTTTTAACAAATTTTTGTAAGTTTATGTATAATCAATAGCAATATAATTTTAGAAAGCAATTTGATATGAATCAAAATATTCTTACAAAAAGTTACTAAACATATTAGTCAATACAATTATTTCAACTGGAAAATGAAATCCTTAATTTAAAATAATTACATCTGAGATTATTTTTCTTATTAAAGAGACTGTTTTTAGAAATGACTTAAGAACTTCCTTCTCTAATCCTGATGCTCCTCTCTCTGCTCAAATCTCAAACTCCTTCTTTACCCATTCTCAGTTAGTACTAAGGAAGCAGAAATAATCACAACAGAACTTCCATAAGCTTCCACCCTTACATATACCAATCCACCAACGCCTGTACCCTTCACTTTGCCTTCTCCTGCCTTTTGTACAGAAGCTTTCAACCTTTCTTGTCTAGTCAAGGATACTGACCCAAAAAATGCCTTCTCTCTCTCTTGCATCATCAATTTTAAAATATATATATATATATTATTGATTTTTTACAGAGAGGAAGGGAGAGAGATAGAAAGTCAGAAACATTGATGAGAGAGAGACATCGATCAGCCGCCTCCTGCATGCCCCACAGTGGAGATGTGCCCGCAACCAAGGTGCATGCCCCCAACCGGAATCGAACCTGGGACCTTTCAGTCCGCAGGCCGACGCTCTATCCACTGAGCCAAACTGGTCTCGGCTGCATCATCAATTTTATTCCAGCAGCATAAAAAAGTTGTTCTACCTTAAAACAAACAAACAAACAAACAAACAAAGACAATGAAACTAACACCCCCTACTTCCTTCTCTAGCTACTGCCCTTTTCTCTACTTCTCTTTTTGGCAATGACTGAAAGAACGACTACAGTCTCTCCAATTCCTCTTCTTCCACTGCCCTATTATTGCATCCTGATCAGGCTTTTGCCCCACCAAATTACTGAATTATTTTATTAAGATCAGTGATGACCTCCATGTTGCTAAACCCAGTCATCAATCTCAGTTCCCATCTTACTTTACCTATTAACAGCACTGACATAGCTGGTCATTCTCTACTTCCTAAAGCACCATCATCACTTGGCTTGCAACAGACCACACCCTTTAGCATTTATTTCTAACTTGAGATTGCTCTTTCTCGGTCTCTTTTTCATGGTTTTAAATTCCATCTATATCCTAACAATTCTCAAATTGATTTCTGTGGCCTATACTTGACTTTTGAACTCCAAATGCCTATTTAACATCTCCACCTACATGTCTACTGATATCCTGAACTTCAAATGTCCCAAACTGAATTCTCAATTTACATCCCATCCTTGGTCTTCTCAATTTTCTGTACATGATAATTATCCTTCCAACTGCTGCTAAAATTTTTGGAGCCACCCTCACTTTCTTCATCCATCCTTGAGCAAATGCTCAAGATGCCATCTTCAAAATATACCCAGAATCCAATTGCTTTTCACCAACTCAACTGTACCTACTTGGTCCAATCAATTATTTTTCACCTGGATTACTGCAATATCTTCTTAAGTGGTCTCTGCTTTTACCCTTGCCTCTCCCTATAGTCTGATTCTAACAAGTAGCCAGAGTCTTCTTTCAAAAATAAGTCAGATCATGTCACCTTCTGCTTTAAACATTCTAATATGAAATACTGCAGACTCGGTGCACAAAATTCGTGTATGGATAGGGTCCCTAGGCCTGGCCGGCAACCAGAGCCAATCTTTGGGGTGACTGGTGGAATGATCAGGGTGTAGGGGGGCCCCCACGCTGGTACCTTCCTTGGTCAGCCTGGGGCCTGCGGGCTGGAGGCAGCTCCTGCATTGAGCATCTGCCCCCTGGTGGTCAGTGCATTTTAAAGTGAACAGACGTTCCACAGGTCAATTCTGTCGCTTGGTCAATTTACATATTAAACTTTTATCATATAAGATTATAAGTGAAAATGATTATTCAGAATAAAAGTCAACATTCTTACAAAGGTCTATAAGGTCCTACCTCTCTACCTGCTCCTGCTACCCAGTCTACTGCAGCTACCTAAACTTCCTCCTGTTCCTCAAATAATCATGCTCCCCTATTAGAGCCTGGGATATAGTCCCCATTTCCTTGATCTCCTTTAGGTCACTGATTAAATGGCACAGATGCAGTGAAGCCTCCCTGACACTTGATTTAAAAAACTGCATCTTTCCCCATCCTTCCCTAAGCAACCTTTCCAGTTTTACTATCATAGTATTTATCACCATCTAATATACTATACAATTTACTTAATTAAAAAAAATTATTTCCCTACTCCAGACCACTGAAATGTAAGACTTTTAGGGCAAAGGTTTTCTTTATTTTCTTATTACTAATAGTCATAATAGTACCTGACACATAGTAGCTTCTCAATAAATATTTGAATGATCCAAAAATATTATTTGAGCTTCAACACTCAAACATTCTGAATATGTCCACCTGATTACAGGGTCGTCCTTTTTTTTAAATCCTCACCCGAGGATATGTTTTTATTGATGTTAAAGAGAGAGAGATGAGGGATAGAGAGAGGGAGGGAGGGAAGGAGGGAGGGAGGGAGGGAGGGAAAGATCAATGTGAGAGAGAAACATCAATTGGTTAATTGGATGCCTCTCATACATATCCTGCCAGGGGACTGAGCCCGCAACCCAGGTATGTGCCCTGACCAGGAATCAACCTTTTGATGTGTGGAAAGATGCTTCAAACAACTGAGGAACCCACTAGGGTGACAGGGTCATCACTCTTAACCTCTATATAATAGAACCTACTTTATTCAACAAAATAATACAACTATTTACCATATTTTTCCAACTAGAATTGACAGATTATTTGTTATGGGAGACAAGTAAAGATATAATTAACATTTCTGTTTTAAAATAACATTAACACAGAACTCAACACTAGGATGTCAGAGGAATGGCAATGTAAGCGCAACTTGTCTTCTACCCCTGAAATTTCAATAAATTAACCAATTATAATTCAACAAAGAAATCCCAGCTCAACACAGATGCATGCCTGAGAGACCCATGTACTGAAACATCTAAAGGTGTTCCACCAGGAATAATCAGGGAGATAAGAGGGAGAACAATGCAGATAGGAGCAGGCTCTTCCATCAGCTGGGAGGAATAGAAAGTTGCAGGGCAAGAGGCAAGGGAGCTAACAGTGTCTGAATCAGACAGGACTTACAGAGCATGGAACTCTCCATTGTCAGGCTGGCATTGGTGTTTCAGACGAAGAAACAGAACCACAGAGCCCTGATGTCACTTGGACTCCCAAACTCACTTCCCATCCCTTTGCCCTTGGAATCAGGTATAGGAGCATATTATCTATAAAACAATATTATATATAAACAGTGTTGCAGTAGAACCACCGTTTCCATCTCTGACTGGTCCCCATGTGAGTGCTTGGAATGGGACTCCATAGGATCTCAGGAGTCGCCATCACGGAAGCCTTGGAGGTTAAATTTGGGAGATCACAGAGGGAAAAAAAATGTTGTGAATATGTGTCATCTACTAGAAAGTAGTAGAAAGACCTCTTCAGAGAAAGCTACATGCCTAGAAAAAGAAGAATAGCCAACAGCATAAATCACCCTGGTAACAAAGATGATCAGAAAGAAAATGAAAATTCCCCAGAAAATAAGCTGGAACATATGGGAAAATGTGATATAAATGACAGAGATTTCAAGATTGCAGTTCTGAAAATACTCAACAAGCAATTCAATGCACTCAGGCAATTTAATGCACTCAAAAACCAAGTCAACAAACAAAATGAATACATTACCAAAGAAATTAAAACATTAAAAAAACACAAAAAAAAAACCACCAAATAGCAATCATGTAAATGAAGCATGTAATTAAGGAAATTAAGAGTAAACTACTGAGGATAGAAACAGAGCTAACCAGATGGTGGAAAGAATTAGTGATATCGAAAATAGACATCAAGAAATGACACAAAGCCAAAACTGGTTTGGCTCAGTGGATAGAGTGTCGGCCTGTGGACTGAAAGGTCCCAGGTTTGATTCTGGTCAAGGGCATGTACCTTAATTGCGGGCACATCTCCAGTGTGGGGCGTGCAGAAGGCAGCTGATTGATGTCTCTCTCTCATCGATGTTTCTGACTTTCTATCCTTCTCCCTTCCTCTCTGTAAAAAAATCAATAAAATATATTTTTAAAAAAATGACAGAGAGGGAGAGAGACATGAGCATAAATAAATATGAAAGAGCACTATGATAATTATCTGATGTCACCTGAAAAAGCAATGAACCCAAAGAGGTCCTCAAGGCACTTGGTAATAAAACTGTCAAAAATCAATAACAAAGAAAACATTCTCAAAGCAACCAGGAAAAAGAAGGAAGCGACCTACAAAGGAAAACCAATAGTATTTCATCTGACTTCTCAGCATAAACTTTATAGCTGAAGGAGAGTGGGACCAAATATTTAAACATCTGAAAGAGAGAAATTACAGCCATGAATAATACATCCAGAAAAATCATCCTTTAAATATGAAGGAGAAATAAAGATGTTCTTAGACATATAGACGCTAAGGGATTTTATCAACAGAAAAAAATGCATTGCAAGAAATACTCAAGGGAGTTCTTCTACCTGAAACAAAGAACATAAGGTCACAACACTAAAAGTAAGAGCACCAAAAAACTTACAGCATAAATAGGTATAATCTGTGACAACAAAAACATAAAAGGGAAGAAGTCTGAACTAGCAAAGGAAAATGAAAATCAGATGTACTCAAAAGAAAAACAAAACTATGGTATACATGCAACTTCATTTTTTATAAACCTAATGGTAACCACACATAAAAATCCCCAAACCAGGACACATAGCTTAAAGAGAGAGAAAACAAAGGAAAGAAGTATGGAATACCACCAAAGAAAAATGACAGAAATATAAAGGAAAAGAACCAATGGAAGCACAAAGCTATCAGAAAACAAAAGATTAAATGTCTATAGTAAATCCTCAAACTTAAATAATTATCCTAAATGTAAAAGGTCTGAATTCACCAATAAAGAGGCACAGAGTGCGGAATGCATAAAAAACAAAACCCAATCATATGCTGCCTACAAGAGACACATCTAAGCTGTCAAGATAAAGATAGATTCAAAGTAAACAGTAGAAAATGATTCTCTAAACAAATAACACCACTAGAAAAGCAGATACAGCCATACTTATATCTGACAAAATAGATTTCAAGATAATAAAGATAATAAGGAGAGAATCCAAGATGACACCATAGGTAAACATCTAAACTGCTGCCTCGCACAACAATTTCAAAACTATAACTAAAAGACAGAACAGACATCATTCAGAACCACAGGAAAGCTGGCTGAGTGGAAATTCTACAACTAGAAGGAAAGAGAGGGGCTCACAGAGACCCAGAGGAGCTGCAAAAAGCTGAGATATGGAGAAGCACGTGTGGAGAGAGTGGGTGCTGGAGTACCTGGCTGGCTTTCTCTGGCAAGAGGAAGACGAAGACTCCCAACTTCACTGAACCCCTTATCCTATGGCACTGAATCCCAGGTCCAGGCGAGACTCATATGGGGGAGTTTGGACTGTGAAAAGGGAGAAGTGCACGGAAATTTAGGGTAGTCTCGAAAGGGTAGAAGTCTGGTGGCACACACAGCACTGCGCCCAGAAGACCGACTGCTGATTGTGACGCTGGCTTTCACTAGTGGACGGGAGACAGAGCCTCCCAACTGCACCACTTCTAACTCCACTAAGCCCCAGTTTCAGGCAAAACCCCGGGGACCCAGACTCATATGGTCCCGGAGCACTGGAGGCAGTCTAGAGGCAGCCGTCTAGAGGCACTGTGTGCGTGCACAGGAACTGCTCCAGGGATTACCCAGAGTTGCTTGAGACCCAGAGACCGTGGAGGGCGGGGCTGACTGGAAGGCAAGGCAGTCCTTTAAGCCCTGAGACTCCACCCATCCCAAGCTCAACAGAGAGGCTTTTGCAGTTTTGCAAGTCTGGTATCATAAGGCTGAATCCAACACAGAAGTTCTCCAGCATAGTGAAAATGCAGAGACAAAGGAAGAGATCACAAACAAAAGAAATGGAGGAAAACAAACAACTCGATATAGAGTTCAAAACCATGGTTATAAGATTTTTCAAGAATATCCTAAAAAAGATGGATAAATTTAGCGAGACCCAAGAGGAGATGAAAAAGGACCAACTAAAGATGAAAAAGGACCAACTAGAAATTAAAAATACAGTGGTACCTCGAGATACGAGTGCCCTAACATACGAGATTTTTGAGATACGAGCCATCGAGCGAGCGATTTTTGCTTTGAAATACGAGCAACATTTGAGATAGGAGTAATCGCCCGGATCGGCCAGCTGCACACGACCCACCAGTTTACCGCGCCTCAAGCGTCTCATAGTTTCCCACGCCTCAAGGTTACGGAACGAATTAAACTCGTATCTCAAGGTACCACTATACACTGACTGAAATAAAAAATATTATACTGAGATCTAACAGCAGACCAGAGGAAGGTGAGAATCAAGTCAAAAATTTGAAATATAAAGAATCAGAAAACATTCAACTGGAAAAGCAAGAAGAAAAAAGAATCTAAAAATGTAAAGATAATGTAAGGAGCCTCTGGGACAGCTGCAAGCGTACCAACATCAGAATTGTGGGGGTGCCAGAAGAAGAGAGAGAAGATACTGAAAACCTATTTGAAAAAATAATGACTGAAAACTTCCCACATCTGGTGAAAGAAATAGACTTACAACTCCAGGAAGCACACAGAACCCCAAACAAAAGGAATCCAAAGAGGACTACACCAACACACATCATAATTAAAATACCAAGAGCAAAAGTCAAAGAGAGAATATTAAAAGCAGCAAGAGAAAAACAGTTCATTACCTACAAGGGAGCACCCATACAACTGTCAGCTGATTTCTCCACAGAAATGATGCAGGCCAGAGGGGACTGGCAAGAAATATTCAACGTGATGAATAGCAAGAACCTACAACCAAAAATACTCTATCCAGCAAAGCTATCGATCAGAATTGAAGGGCAGATAAAGAGCTTCACAGATAAGAAAAAGCTAAAGGAGTTCATTAACTCCAAACCAGTATTATATGAAATGCTGAAAGGTACTTTTTAAGAAGAGGAAGAACAAAGTAAAAGATAAAAAATTATGAATACATATCTATCAACAAGTGAATCTAAAAATTAAGTGAATTAAAAATTTGATCAACAGAATATACTGGCGAATATAATAGAATCAGGAGCACAGAAAGGGAGTGGACTGATAATTCTCAGGGGGAAAGGGGTGCGGAGTGTACAGGGAGAGACTGGACAAAAATCATACACCTATGGATGAGGTCAACAGGAGGGAGATAAGGGTAGTGGGAGAGGTGGGAGCTGGGTGGAGGGGAGCTATGAAGGGGAAAAAAGAGAAAAAAATGTAATAATCTGAATAATAAAGATTTAATTAAAATATAAAAGTAATAAAGATAATAAGAGACAAAGATGGACACTTTATAATGAAAAAGGGAATATTACTTCAAGAAAACATAACACTTCTTAATAAATCTGCACCAAATCAAGAACCACTGAAATATGTAAAACAACTACTCACATAACTAAAGAAAGAAACAGACCAAAATACAATCATAGCTGGGGACCTTAATACTCCATTGACAGCTCTACAGAGATCAACCAAACAGAAAGTCAATAAGGAAATATCAGCCTTATACATTCTTTTCTGGTGCACATGAAACCATATACTAGGTCACAAAACTAGCATCAACAAATTCAAGAAGACCGAAATTATACCAAGCATATTCTCCGACCACAATTCCTTTAAATTAGAATTCAACTGCAAAAGCTAAGTAAAGAAACCCACAAATACATGGAGATTAAAGAACATACTAGTAAAAAATTAGTGGATCAAAGAAGTAAAAGATGAAATAAAAATATAGAGAGAGACAAATGAGAATGACAATACAACATACCAAAAACTTCTGGGATGTAGCGAAAGCAGTAATAAGAGGGAAATTTATATCATTCCAGGCCTATCTTAAGAAACAAGAGAAATCCCAAGTAAACAACCTAACATCACATCTTAAATAACTAGAAAAAGAACAAAAGCAACCCAATGTCAGCAGAAAAAAAGTAAATAATAAAAATTAGGGCAAACCTGAATGAGATAACAAAAAGATTATACAAAAAAAAATAATAAAACAAAGAGCTGGTTCTTTGAAAAGATTAATAAAATAGAAAAAAACCTTGGCTAGACTCACTAAGGAGAAAAGATAAAAGACCCATATAAATAAAATCAGAATGAAAAAGAAGTCACCACAGATATCACAGCTATACAAAGAATCATAATAGAACAGTGGTTCTTAACCTTCCTAATGCCGTGACCCTTTAATACAACTCCTCATGTGGTGGTGACCCCCAACCATAAAATTATTTCCGTTGCTACTTCGTAACTGTAATTTTGCTACTGTTATGAACTGTAATGTAAATATCTGATATGCAGGATGTATTTTCATTGTTACAAATTGAACATAATTAAAGCATAGTGATTAATCACAAAAACAATATGTAATTATATATTGTGAAATATTTATTTCTAATTACAAATAAATAAATTTTGTCTTGAATCATGGTGTAGCATGGGTAACAGTCTTCAGATGACAACAGTAAACTACATTGCTACACTTTGCTACACTGAGGAGTGGTCTGTTGGTTCCTAAGACCATGGGAAATAGGTGTTTTCCGCTGGTCTTAGGCGACCCCTGTGAAAGGGTTGTTCAACCCCAAAAGGGGTCGCGACCCACAGATTGAGAACCGCTGTACTAGAATATTATAAAAGACTGTCATTAAATTCAATAACCTAGAAGAAATGGATAAGTTCCAATTCCTAGGCAAAATCATGAAAAATTGGAATATCTAAATAAACTGATCAGTAGTGAGGAAATTAAAATTTCCCAACAAATAAAAGTTCAGACCAGATGACTTCCCCAGTGAATTCTACCAACATTCGAAGAAACCTATTCTTCTCAAACTCTTCCAAAAAATTGAAGAACCAATACTTCTTATTATATCCTATGAGGTCAATATAAACCTGATACCAAAACCTGGCAAAGAATTCACAAAAAAAGAAAACTACAGACCAATATCTCTGATGAATACAGATGTGATAATCCAGCAAATTAAATACAACAGTACATCCAAAAAATAATACATCATGATCAAGTGGGGTTCATTCCAGGGACACAAGGAATGTTTCAATGAATCAATCAGTGTAATACATCACATTAACAAAAGGATAAAAATCATATGATCTTATCAACAGATGCAGAAGAAGCATTGGGATAAGCTATAACATCCATTTATGATTAAAACACTCAATAAAATAGGCATAGAAGGAAAGTACCTCAACATAATAAAGGCCATACTCAGCTAATACCATACTCAATGGTGAAAAATGAAAAGCTTTTTCTCAGGAACAAGACAAGGAGGTTCACTCTCACCACTCCTATTCAATAGTGCTGGAAGTCCCAGCCAGAACAATAAGGTAAGAGAAAGAAATAAAAACCACCCAAATATGGAAGGAAAAAGTCAAACTGTCACTTTTTAAAAAAATATATTTTACTGATTTTTTACAGAGAGGAAGGGAGAGGGACAGAAAGTCAGAAACATCGATGAGAGAGAGATATCGATCAGCCGCCTCCTGCACGCCCCCCACGGGGGATGTGCCTGCAACCAAGTACATGTCCTTGACCGGAATTGAACTCGGGACCCTTCAGTCTGCAGGCCAATGCTCTATCCACTGAGCCAAACCGGTTTTGGCCAAACTGTCATTTTTGTGGACAACATGATTCTGTATATAGAAAACCCTAAAGACTCCACCAAAAAGCTATTAGAAACAATAAACAAATACAATGAAGTTTCAGGATACAAAATCAATATGCAAAAACCCATTGCCTTCCTGTATACTAACAAAAAATATCAGAAAAAGAAATGAAAACACACACACACCCCAAAACAATATATTTTGCAATTGCAACCAAAAGAATAAAATACCTAGGAAAATTACAAAGCATTATTAGAAGAGTTTGAAAAAGACACAACAAAATGAAAAAATATTCCGTGCTCATGGATTAAAGAATTAACATAGTTAAAATGGCATGTATTACCCAAAGTAATATACAGATTTAATGCTATCCCCATCAAAATCCCAATGTCGTTTATAAAAGAAATAGAATGAGGAATCATCAGATTTGTATGGAACCACAGAAGAACCCGAACAGCCAAAGCAATCCTGAGAAAAAAGAACAAAGCTGGAAAATAAGTGGTGCTGGGAAAACTGGAAAGTCATGCAAAAGAATGAAATTGGATTCGTCTGTCCCCATGTACAAAAATTAATTCAAAATGGTTCAAAAACCTAAATATAAGACCCCAAACAGTAAGTTACATAGAAGCAAATATCAAACTTAAGGACTTTGGTTGGAGAGAACATTTTATAAACTTCACCCCAAAGGTGAGGGAAATAAAGGTAAAAAGAAATGAATGAGTTTATATCAAACTAAAAAGCTTCTGCATAGCAAAAGAAACTGACAACAAAACAAAGCAGCAGCCAACCAGATGGGAGATGATATTTCAAACAGTGGCTCTGACAAAGGTTTAATTTCCAAAATGCATAAAGAACTCAGAAAAATCAACATCAAACAAACAACCCAATCAAAAACTGGGCAGAGAACCTGAAAATACACCTCTTCCAAGAAGACACATGAACAGCCAATAGACATAGGAAAAGATGTTCAACCTAACTGGCCATTAGGGAAATGCAAATCAAAACTACAATGAGATACCACCTTACACTTGTTAGAGTGGCTATTAACAACAAGACAAGCAATAACAAGTGTTGGAGAGGTTGTGGAAAAAAGGGAACCCTCATTCACTGCTGATGGGAATGTAGACTGATATAACCACTATGGAAAGCAGTTTGGTGAATCCTCAAAAAATTAAGAATAGAGCTACCAATTCCTTTTCTGGGTATATATCTAAAAAACTCCAAATCATGTACAAAGATATACATACCCCATGATCATTACAGCATTACTCATGGTGGCTAAGACATGGAAACAACCAAACTGTCCTGTGATAGAGGACTGGATAAAGAGGATGTGGTACATTTACACAATGGAATATTACTCAGCCATAAGAAAGGATGTAATAGTGCCATTTCAACAACAGGGACGGACCTTAAGAACATTATACGAATGTTCTCATAGGTGGGACATAAACCTGAAACTTGTGAACACAAAGAGCAGTGTGGTGGTTGCCAGAGGGAAAAGAGTACGAGGAAAAGGGAGTCCTCATATATGGTGACAGAAGATTTGACTCTAGGTGGTGGCCACAAGTTGCAATATACAAATCTTATAACATAGACACCCACACCTGAAACCTGTATGTTTATAGTGACCAATGTCACACCAATCAATTTAATAAATAAATAAAATAACACAACAGTAACAAAATAACAAAATATTCCAATTACTTAACAAAATACATAAGAAAAATTTAAGAAAAATGTTTTATCACTTCCCCAAAAGCATAAATTTTGGAAAGATTTATAGAGATATTAAAGAACAAAGGGCCCTGTCCAGTGTGGCTCAATAAGTTGGAGCACTGTTCTGTGAACCAAAAGCTGTGAGTTTGATTCCTAGTCAGGGCATATACCTTGGTTGCGGGTTCAATCCTTTCTCCAGACACGTATAAAAGGCAACAAATCAATGTTCTCTCTCACATCAATGGTTCTTTCTCTCTCTCTTCCTTCCCCCTCCACCTTCTCTAAAATTAATAAACATATCCTCGACTAAGGATTAAAATTTTTTTTAATAATAAGGGCACTATAGAAAGGTTTTTCATCTCTTTCCATTGGCTTAAGGTAATACATCTCTGATAGCAAAAAGTTTAAATTATGTTTCTATGAACATTAGAATCCTAAGAAGTTATATAGTTTCTAAATTGTTGTGTTAGGGCAATAATGTTTACTAATTTTTGGCATTACTGATATTTAAGTACTTATGCTTAATTTTTAGCAATTCTATTTCATATTTATTGAAATACACAGTGAAAAAGAATATGACAGTGTACATGTGTGGAGGTCTATGATAAGGCCAATTCAAATTTAACTTTTCTTATCAGTCTTTATTTTGTAAATGTATAAGGAAAATGTCCCAATTTAACGAATTCATTAAATGCTAAGACAAACCATAATTCACTTTTTAGAAGATTTCAGCAAAATGCCAATTGAATCATAATGCGTTTAAAATGATTTTATGTAACTCTAGCTGGTTTGGTTCAGTGGACAGAGCATCAGCCTGCAGACCAAAGGGTCCAGGGTTCGATTCTGGTCAAGGGCGTGTACCTCGGTTGCACACTCCTCCCCAGCCTCAGCACTGGTCAGGGTATGTGCAGGAAGCAACCAATCAATGTGTTTCTCTCACATTCATATTTCTGTCTTTCTCTTTTCTATTCTCTCTAAAAATCAATGGAAAAATATCCTCAGGCGAGGATTAAAAAAAATAATAAAAAAAATTATTTGATGTACAAAAATTTGATTCCTAGCTAACTTTTTAAGTTCAAGAGAGATAAGAGAAAAAAGAAGAGCTTGTGAGGAAGAATGATTACAAAATATATAAACGTTAACACCTCTTTTTGCACAGTACCTATAAAATTCTTCTTTTCCAGCCTTCCCATCATTGGAGGGTACAAGCCATCCACCATCAGCCAGCTGTGTTCCTTTTCCAGCCCATGAGCCTTCCTTACCAAAATAATCCTGAGTGTGAAACTGAAAAGACTCTGCATTTTTGCTGTTAATTGTTAGGCAATGTTTAGAGACACCATACATATACAACTGCACAAAAGAAATAATAGAAAAATTTGATAATGAATGAAAAACAAAATAAACAAAAAAGCATGTTTCACAGAATAGAAACAATTGTAACAAACTGAAACTGAATTTACTCAAAATTTTCATTTAAATATTAAAATATTCACTATAAAAACATTTAACTTACTTACTAGAAGCTAAAATGCTGATGTACTAGAAATGATCCCCTGAACCCCCAATTTGAGAGTCTGCTGTACCTTTTTCATTCCCCTGTATATATGCCTCCTGCTATATCTGCCATTGGAAGTCATTGTGGGGGTAAAAATAACAATGTTTTACAAAATCTCTTAAGTTAAAAAATTTAGAAGGGAGAGAATAGTAAAAAGTGTATTTCAGGGAATCTGATCTCAGGAGGTCAGATTTCTACATAGGTCTGGCCTATTTCAAGGTGCTCACTTTCACCCCAGAGGCCTGATCCCAGAATATCTTTTCCTTCATTCAAATTTCACTCTGGAGTCAGACTCCTTACTTTGGAATTGTGGCTCTTCTACTTGCTTAGTTAAGTGACTTTGGGGGCAGTTATTTAACCTTCTCTGTGCTTCAATTCTTTCATCCTTAAAATGAACAAAATAATGGTGCCTTTCTTTTAGGTGCTTATGAAGGTTAAATAAGTTATAACCAGTAGGACATAGTTTAGAAGAGTGCCTAGCACATAGAAAATGTTCAATAAATGTTAACAATATTGCCAATATCTTTTTCACTTTTCCAGTGCCTAAAATGCTAACTAGATAGTAATTCTATCTAATAAAGAGGGAATATGCTAATTGATCCTCATGCCATCGCAAAGATAGTGGCGCCCACAGCCAATAAGGAGGAAATATGCTGACTGCCATGCCCTCAAAGATGGCGGTGCCCACAGCCACAAGATGGTGGCACGTAGTCCCCTCAGCCCCACTGGGGCACCTGCCTCCGGAGTCCCCCAGTTCTCTCAGTCCCCTAGCTGCCCAGGGCCGGCCCGAAGTGCAGGCAAGTCTCAGATGGCAGCTGTCCAACCACCCAGGGCTGCCCAAGGCTCAGGTAACTAGGGCGGACCAAGGCTCAAATTTCCGGCAGTGGCAGCAACAGAGGTATGATGGGGGCGTAACCTTCCCCTGATCACCAGGTTGCTTCCCACTCCTGAGGGCTCTCAGACTGTGAGAGGGAGCAGGCTGGGCTGAGGGACACCCCCTCCAGTGCATGAATTTTCATGCACCGGGCCTCTAGTCTATAATAATAAAAGTGTAATATGCTAATTAGACCAGATATCCTTCTGGATGAAGACGGGGCTGCGAAGCCCGGATCATTAGTGCCTGTTGGTGACTGGAGGGAAGCCAGTGCCAGCAGCCCAGGGAATGAAGTCCTATTCTTGCATGAATTTTGTGCATTGGGCTTCTAGTAACTTAATAAGAATCCTCTTTAAAACTGAATAACTCTTAGTGAGTTCAGGACTATGGGTTATTCACAATTTAAATTCAATGAGACTACTTTCCTCTAACACCTAGCCAAGAGCACTTATAGTAATAAAATATATTTTGAAAGGGGAAGAGAAATACTACTAGTGATTCTGAAGTATAGATCACTCTGTAGGGTTAAGGCAGTAGAGGAGGAAAAGACTGCCCTGGTAGGTGGATCAGGAATATGATAATTTCATTCATCCATTCATTGCTGCCTCAACAGATTCTTTGTTTAAAAAGGACAATTTGGAGATACCAGTTAATAAAATAAAATTATAAGTTGCTATAAAAGTTATTAGTATTGTCAGCAAAAGCATACCTGTTTATGGGAATATGCAGAGGGAACTTGGCCTCCTACTGCTACTTTCAGAGAGATTCTAGGCACAGTGGATGTTTTTGCAAGATACAGACTTCCTGGCTGTGGAAAAATTTGTTGGCTATGTTTCTTTTTAATACGCATATCCTGTATATCTCTGGCAAATTGAAGATTTGCATTGAAATCTATTAAGAAATAAGTAGCAAAAAATAACACTTGAGTATTAAATTTAAAAAGCACAACTCTTGCTTTATAAAATTATACATTATCCTCTAACCAGTTTGGCTCAGTGGATAGAGCATCAGCCTGTGGACTCCTGACTAAGTATAAAATCAGGGTTCAATTCCGGTCAAGGGCATGTACTTTGGCTGCAGGCACATACCAGTGGGGAGTGTGCAGGAAGCAACTGATTGATGTTTTTCTTTCATTGATATTTCTAACTCTCTATCCCTCTCCCTTCCTCTCTGTAAAAAATCAATAAAATATATATACATTAAAATTATACATTATCAATTAGCTCTAATTTTAAATCTTGAGGCATGAAAAAAGTTTCAATTATTTTTATTTCAGATTTACAAAAAAATAAGTAGCCTGGGAAAAAATATATTCCAGTAATAGCAATCCTAGATATGTGTCTAATTACTTTTTTTAAAACAAGAAAGTCCACAAGTAGTTACCTTTAAAAGAAAATATTAGAGTAATTTAAACCTAATCTCTGGACTTGGAAAAATCTAAGGTATTAAAGAAGGTTTTGAAATTATTAATCATTACAAAGGGGGGAAATCCTCAAAGCATTATTTAATATAAGAAATATCTAACTGAAAGGCAAAATTATGTCAACACAAATTTTCACAAAATACCTAAAGGTTCTTCTTCACACTTTGTGGAGATTATAGTTGCTACTTGATTGGAGTTATCTTTGTTGCACTGATGAATTTCACTGTCATTAATATTATTTTTACTACCCCCAGAGCCAAGTTCACCTATGTTTTCTTGTTTTTGTTTGTTTTCTTCTAAATCTTTATTGTTGCCAAAACACTGATTATCTCTGTGAAAATGTGATTTAGTTTTAAAAGGTGGGACAAAAACTTTCATTGGTTTGCCTATAGTAATTGAGTATCTCCTTTTTTTATTTTGTGTGGCAGGAACCTTATAAAATGACTGTCCCGGAATTGATAAATCGCTTGATGATTTTTCCAAAGTCAGCTGTTCATAAAAATGAGATTTGGACAGAAATTCTTGACCAGGTTCAGTAAAATTTGGAGTCTGTATTTTTTGCCTTTCCTTAGTTGTGCTACAATGGGAAGAAAACATTTGTTTGATTAGTTACCAATAAATACATATACACACACACACAAAAAAAACCCAACTATGGAATATGCATTTTTTGGGAGACCCTTACTGCTACATGGTATTACTATTCTGCTGTTTTACATTTCATCATGGTTACCACCCAAAACAATACCACCATCAAGTCCATTACAACTTCTCATACAAGGACACCAGTCTTTGACTACCACGTACTTCCTATAATAGGAAGAGTGTCAAACACAGATCCTTGTGCCTCTCTCCTCCAGGTTTATCTCCTTACTCACCTCTTTAACCAGAGAAAGAGCTATCTGTCTTCTCATAGTTAACACCTTCACCTGTACTCCTAACCCCAACTAATAACTCTGTCTTTTCAGGAGTCCCAATCTTTCAGTTATTATTCCACCTACTTTTTTTCTTTCTCTAACACCTGTTGATATCTTTTTTGTTAGTGCTCCTTTCATCTAGCCAGAAAACCTTGCCCACTCTCCCCAAAACATCTTTTCTTCAACCTTGTCTCCCCTTCAAGTTCATAATCACTGTTACTTACCCCTCGGGGCCAAAGCTTCCTAAATAGATAACCCTTGATTTCTATTAATTGAATTTTCATTTTTCCCACTACTCTATAAAAATTGTTCTCAATAAAGCTATTCATAACCTCCCAAATGCCAAAAAAAAAAAAAATTGCTTCATATTTATACTCATTCTACTAGACTTTTGGCAGCTGTGACAGTTGACTTTTTCCCTCTTAAAATTCTTACCATAAATATCTACCCCAATGTTGTACTTTTATTTGTTTGTCTCTTTTTATTTTCCCCCTGTGTTTTTCTTCTTTCAGACTCTTAAAAATATTCCTGTCTCCAAAGCTGGATTTCTTTCCTAGACCCTTCTTGGGGAAAGCAAATCATATTGATTGCTTAAATTACCATCTACCTAATAATACAAATATTAATCTGTAACTCATGCCCGACTTTCTCCTAGATATTATTCCCACACTTTGAACTGCATAGGAAACAAGGCCCAAACTAAATTTATCTTCCCTAGCATATACATTCTTCCTAATATTTGATATCTTGTTGAAAATTCCATACTTCCTTTTACCTAACCCTAAACCCCTAGAATTAATTTAGCTACCCATTCATCTATCCATCACATATCTAATGGGATCCTAATATGTGCCAGGCACTGTCTGGCTGGAGGACAGAGTGGTGAACAAAACAAAATTAGAGTTTACATTCTAATGAAGGGAAAGAGACAATATGTCACATGGTAGTCAATACTATGGAGATAAACTTTCTGGTAATTACCATCTGAAAAAAGTCTATGCTCACACTTATTTGATATTTTATTTATTCCTTCCTTCTCCCCCATATACAACATATATAAGGAAAGACAACATTGCTCATCACCGTTAGTCTGCTGAACGTTATCTTCATTGTACTGAGGACCCTTTTAATCAAGGAAACTTGTACTTCAGTACTGATAAACTTTTTCTTTGAAATTACTCTTAATTTTTTCTATTCTTTCTTTTTTAAACTCCAATTTTTCAGACTTTTCTGATTATCTTTTCAGGCCCCTTTTCATCTCTTTTTCTTTTTGTTCTGCATTCTGGTAGTGTTCATAACTTTGATCTTCTATTACTTCTACTGAGTTAACTTATTTGTGCTAACATATTTTTAATTTCTAAGAGCTCTTTTGTACACATTTTAAGGATGCAATATGTTCTCTTTCCTAATAATATTAGTTTTTTAAAGTTTTCTTCTCCTCACACAATATATATCCTCCAAGTTCCTTTCTCTTGTTTATTTTTGTACTTTGGACATTATCTTTCATAGAGGCTTTCTTTCAATGACAGGGGTTCCTTGAGTAGCTGTTCTTATTTCAGAGAGAGGCACTGAAAAGTCAACAGGAAGGTGTTTGCTATGGGTTTGCCCATAGTTGACTTCATTGTCTGGTGATCTGGCTATGCTATTTCAAATGAGTACCCACAACTGTCAATATTTTGGGTTTTTCTACTGAGCTGGTCATATTCCCCAGAAAAAAAATCTTCCAGTCTTCTAACTGGAGGTCTGGCTGCCAGCAATGGAGGCCAAGTATGGGAAGGAGGCTCTCTCTCTCTCATCATTGATGTTTCTCTCTCTCTTTCGCTCTTCCTTCCTCTCTGAAATCAATAAAAATATATATATATTTAAAAATCTTAGTAATTTTAGAAGGATTTTAAGGAGATAATATATTTTCCATATATTCCTTTTTTAAAATAATGAATGTTGAGTAATTTTCTTAACTCAATTCAACCTCAGTACCTTATCAATAAAATTGGAATAAAATGTTTGACTACTTATAAAGTTATGACCAAAAAGTGAGCTCATGTATGGATAGCACTATAAAGTATGACCCAATTCCACAATGATTTAACCCTAATGCAAGCTTCAAAAAGAAAAGATTAACTCCTATATGCATGTGTCATTAATTTTAGAAATATTTATGAAAAAAAATACCCACATTTTCCCTACACTGTATTAGTAGAACTTAAAAAAATTTAAACATGTCTTACCATAAGGGTCCACAAGTAATTGGCTCTAAAGAAATGTGATGCATAAACAATCTTCTATCTTTTATTGTGCCTAGAAAAACATTATTTTACATTATTTCAATGAAAATGCATTTTATATTAGTTATTAATGAAAGTCTCATAGGATATTTTATTTACTATGTCTATTTATTACACATTCTTTTAAATATTTACACATAACATTTGATTTAATTATAGACTAACATTTTCAATGCATATAATGCATGCTCAGTAAATAACTACCAAAAGAAATGTTTGATTTGCACTGATGACTGTATTCCAAATAACTCACAGTACAAACATATAAAATAAATCAGTATAAATTCAGTCAGCTAATGTTAATTGTAACTCAAAGATGTTAGCCAATGAAAATATGAACATATCTAATTTAAGATTTAGTCTTGTAAAGGTTTAGAAGCTAAACTTTAAATATTACTCTCAATATATAACTTGTACTTCTTATATCCCCAAGTAGTCCTTTGGAAGGGGAGCAGTTGAAAAAACTAGAATTTGTAAATAGAGCCACTTGATCACAAGTCATGACCCACAGGTTGAGAACCGCTAGCAGGGTCGCCTAAGACCATTGGAAAACACAGATACGTATTTACACTGTGATTCATAACAGTAGCAGATATTTATATTATGATTCGTAACAGTGGCTCACTCAACCACTGAGCCACTGCAGCTGCACAATGCTCAAATGTTTTAACACAAACATATCCCAAACATACCTACAACTCTATTAGGGAATCCAAGCTATCAAAACTATCTGGTTAATAAAATAATAATGACAACAACGATGATGATAATAATAATAAAGTCATATATGGTTTTTTGTTTGTTTGTTTAAAGTATTACATGTGTCCTTTTTCCCTGATTGACCCCCTCCTTCACTCCCACCTTCGTCTTTCATTGTGTTGACATTTTGAGTAATTATGACATCTGCATTGCTCGTGTGTTCTGTTGCAGACTTTAGTGTGATGACTGTCTCAAAGAAATGTACTTACGTAAACTTTTCACACATTTCCATTGTTACTTAAAAGAATAACCAAAACAATTAGTTATCTAGACTTGGATATTCAGAAATATTTTTTTAAATGAATGAAATGAACTTGTCATTACAAGGAAAACAAGTGACAGTATTTGTTTCCAGTGGTAAAATGTAAGCTTTTAAACGAAATTAGAATTTCGGAGGCTTTTATCTGGCTCTATTACCTGACAGCTTCCAAATATTTAAAAACTTTTTACATTATATCAGTGATGACAAAAAGCAATTGTTTAATATTGTGTAAATATTTGTGCCAATATTTGGAAGAACTGCCTAAGTGAACTAATATTTTCAAAAATGACCAATGTACAAAACTTTAAAATTTTCAGTTTTAATTTCAAATATGATAAATACAAATAAATGCAATCCACATACACAGACCTTCTTTGGGATCCTCAATAATTTTTAAAGAGTATAAAAAGGTCTCCAGACCAAAAAGTTTGAGAATCACCACTGAAGAATAAATATGGTACTGTTTTTATGAACCAAGAATTAAAACATGAAAAAACAATGATACCAGCAGCGAGAATAGTTAGAACCCCAATCTTGTTTTTAAAAATTATTAACCACTGAAAGGATCATTGGAAAAGGAGTGATTCTATGATTAGGGTACGGAATTACAAGGACACCCTAGGAAATTTTTTTATGATATAAAAAGCACGAAAGTGCTCAAAGGTTAATCAAGGCATGTTAAAAAAAATTAAAAAAAAACACAACCTTGTGAAATACTATAAAGAGGTTTCCACTTTTAAATTTAGAATGATTTAAGTAAAAAATAATATTTTCTTTTTGTGAAAATGTACATTATGTATATTTTACTTTTAAACTTTACACATGCATTATAAATAAAACTCAATTTTATTCAACAGAGAAAAAAAATTCATTTTCTACCACTAGCAGAATTACACCACTACTCCCTACTCTGAAAAGATGATAATTAAAAGGAAAGAATTAAGCTTTTACCCAGTCTTTTTAGGAAGAATTATAGATTCTCCTCAGTTGTTAAGGAAAAACTCTTCCTTGCTGAAGAACCCCAGCTACTAAATGTATAAGGAATAACATAAGTTGAAAAACACTATTTCCAAACCTCTAATTAAATAACTGATTCAAATAAATATCAATTGATGTTAAAATTGTTAATGAAAGACTGGTAAACTGGATATTTTCACAGCCCAAAAGATTACCTGCTAATTGCAAATGGGAAAACAGACCATTTTAATGAAGTGATCTGGTGGTTAGCATGTTAATCAAGTGATCAAATCATCTGACACAATGTGCCCCTAATGCAAACATGTACACAGAACTTCTATGAGGCATTCTTGCCAAAATGGATAACCCAATCCTAAGTAAGTCTTTGATCCAAATAGGGAATAGAACAAAAAATTAAGTGATACTACAAGCAAACAAACAAATCCAGAATGTAGGACAGTCTATAAAACAACTGGCTTGGTAATTTAAAAGTACTACTGTATAAAAAAGAAAGTAACTATAAAAAAAGCTACGAAGAAGGAGTGGAGGAGGAAACCAAGATGGCGGCATAGGTGAACACTTAAACTGCTGCCTTGCACAACAATTTTAAAATTACAGCTAAAAAACAAAACAAACATCATCCAGAACCACAGGAAAGCTGGCTGAGTGGAAATTCTAGAACTAGAAGGAAAAAGAGGGGCTCACAGAAACTTAGAGGAGTTGCAAAAAGTTGAGGTACAGAGACATGCATGTGGAGAGGACAGGCGGCAGAGTGCCTGGCTGGCTTCTTCTAGTGGAAGGGAGACGGAAGCTCCCGACTGCACTGAACCCCAGTTTGGACTGCACTGAACCCCAGTTCCAGCTGAGACTCATACGGGGGAGTTTGGACTGTCTAAAAAAGGGAGGAGTGCACAGAAACTCGGGGGAGCCACGAAAGGCAGAGGTCTAGAGCCATGCACATGAGTGCACACAGACAGGACTGACTGCTGATTGTGCCACTTGCTTTCTCTAGTGGGAGAAAGGCAGAACCTTACATCTGCACTGAATTCCACTTCCGACTGCACTGAATCCCAGACTCATACAGGTCCCCGGAGTGCACAGTAACTCAAAGAGATGCAAAAGGCAGAGGTCTGGAGGCGCACGAGTGCAAGTGTGCACAGAAAGGGCTGCAGAAATTACCGAGGGACACTGAGACCCAGGGGCCACATAGGGCAGGGCTGACGGGAAGCCAAGGCTGCCTGCTAAGCCCTGAGACTCCGCCCCATCCAAACCAGCACAAAGGCTTTTATAAGTTTGCAAGTCTTGTATCATAAGGCTGATTCCAGCATAGAAGTTGTCCTGGCATAGACACAGCTGATCCTCACAACCAATTGGCTTGGAGGTCAATTCCCCCTAGGTGATACCAACAACAATAAGGTTTAACTACAACAGGGCTGTACATACAGTCCACAAAGGGGTGCACCAAGAGAGTCCACCTCAGGTAACTGGAGAAGCGGAGCTACTGGGCCCTATGGGACACCTAGCACACAAAGCTTCTCTACCAACTCAGGGAAGCAGTGAAAATGCGGAGACAAAGAAACAGATCACAAATGAAAGAAATGGAGGAAAACCAATGACTGGATATAGAGTTTAAAACCACGGTTAAGGTTTCTCAAGAATTTCCTAGAAAAGGTCAATAAATTTAGCGAGATCCAAGAGGGTCTAGTTGTAAAAGAACCAACTAGAAATTAAACATACACCGACTAAAATAAAAAATATTATACAGAGACCTAACAGCAGACTAGAGGAATGCAAGAATCAAGTCAAATATTTGAAATACAAAGAAGCAGAAAACACTGAACCAGAAAAGCAAAAATAAAAAAAGAATCCAAAAATTTGAAGATAGTGTAAGGAGCCTCTGGGACAACTTCAAGCATACCAACATCAGAATTATGGGGGTGTCAGAAGAAGAGAGAGAGCAAGATACTGAAAACCTATTAGAAGAAATAATAACTGAAAACGTCCCACACCTGGTGAAAGAAATAGACGTACAAATCCAGGAAGTGCATAGAACTTCAATCAAAAGTTATCTAAAGAGGACCACACCAAGACACATCATAATTAAAATACCAAGAGCAAAAGAAAAAGAGAGAATACTAAAAGCAGCAAGAGAAAAACAGTTAATTACTTACAAGGGAGCACCCATACAACTGTCACCTGATTTCTCAATAAAAGCAATGCAGGCCAGATGGGAGTGGCAAGAAATATTCAACGTGATGAATAGTAAGAACCTACAACCAAGATTACTGTACCCAGCAAAGCTATCATTCAGAATTGAAGGGCAGATAAAGAGCTTCACAGATAAGAAAAAACTAAAGGAGTTCATCAACACCAAACCAGTATTATATGAAACGCTGAAAGGTACTCTTTAAGAAGAGGAAGAAGAAGCAAAAGGTAAGGATAAAAATTAGGAACAACAAATACATATCCATCAACAAGCGAATCTAAAAATCAAGTGAATAAAAAATCTGATGAACAGAATAAACTGGTGAATATAAGAGAATCAGGGACATAGAAAGGGAGTGGACTGACAATTCTCAGAGGGAGAGGGGTGAGGAAAATGCAGGGAGAGATTGGACAAAAATCGTACACCTATGGATGAGGAGAATGCGGGGGAGGTAAGGGCAGAGGGTGGGGTGGGAGCCAGGTGGAAGGCAGCTATGGGGGGAAAAAGGAACAATTGAAATAATCTGAACAATAAAGATTTATTAAATTAAAAAAATAAATTAAAAAAAAAAGCTAAGAAGGCCACTGTAGATTAGATTATATCAGATATTAGGCAACTTACTTTGGTGATGATGGCTCTGTGGTTATACAATTATGAAATGCCAGATCTAAAACTAACACTCAAATGTTTTTTTGTTTTGTTTTGTATGTGTGTTTTAAAAAAAATATTTTTGTTGATTTCACAGAGGAAGGGAGAGGGAGAGAGAAATAGAAACATCAACGATGAGAGAGACTCATTGATCAGTTGCCTCCTGCATGGCCCATAATGAGGATAGAGTCCACAACCCAGGCATGTGCCCTAATTGGGAACTGTGACCTTCTGTTTCATAGGTTGACATTCAACCACTGAGCCACTGCAGGTGACAATGCTCAAATGTTTTAATACAAATATATCCCAATAGATCTATTACTATATATATATCCACATATTATACATAATTAGATAAAACAAACATAGCAAAAATACTAATATTGTTGAGAATAGGTGCTGGCTAAATGGGTATACCCCCAAATTTTTTGCGAGTAAAAATCTTCATAATAAAAAATTAGAAGG
Source organism: Lasiurus cinereus (assembly GCA_011751065.1). Taxonomy (NCBI): domain Eukaryota; kingdom Metazoa; phylum Chordata; class Mammalia; order Chiroptera; family Vespertilionidae; genus Lasiurus; species Lasiurus cinereus. The sequence continues at coordinate 748,270 of JAAGEH010000380.1, forward strand.
AAAAGAATCAGTCACTAGCAAATTGTGAATGATTATCATTCTGAGAAAAAAAAATCATTAAAAAACAAGATATAATGGTCAAATAAATACTGAGTATATATTGGCTTAAGATAATCCCCCAAAAGGCTATAATAACATTGTATGCAGTAGTATTACTGTTACAATTACATGCATGTTTTTCCACTTATTTATTGTAGGACAATGTCAAAATCAATGGTTTCAGAAGGACAAGATTTTCCTACATGCATACTACCTAACACCATTCTTTTAATACCTAGAAAGAAGTCACATCTTACACAGGTTCTAAAGATAATTTATAATGTAACTAGAGGCCCAGTGCATGAAATTTGCCCAGCTTGCACTCTCTCAAATTGTGAATGATAATCATTTACAAGTTGGCTGGTTTAGGCCAGATCCCACAATTGGGCCTAAACCGGCAGTCAGACATCCCTCTTGCAATCTGGGACTGCTGTCTCCTAACTGCTCACCTGCCTGCCTGCCTGATCACCCCTAACTGCCTCTGCCTACCTGCCTGATTGAACCCAACTGCCGCCCCCCTTGCCACCAACTGCCCTCCCCTTCCAGCCTGGTTGCCTCCAACTGCCCACCCCTGCTGGCCTGATCTTGTCCCGAAATGCCCTCTTCTGCTGGCCAATTTGGTTCTGATTGGTCAGTTTCTATGCCAGTCAGCATCAAAGGCTCTGCCTTCTAGGCAGCCAATGGCTCCCCACAGCACGCAGATTTGGTTCTGATTGGTCAGTTTCTATGCCAGTCAGCATCAAAGGCTCTGCCTTCTAGGCAGCCAATGGCTCCCCACAACACCCAGATTTGGTTCTGATTGGTTGGTTTCTATGCCAGGCAGCGTCAGAAGCTCTGCCTCCTAAGCAGCCATTGGTTCCTCACAGCATCCACATTTGGTTCCGATTGGTTGGTTCCTATGCCAGCCAGCGTTTGTGGGCCTATCAATGGGCCTGATCAGAAAGGCAGGGCTGATCAGCAGCCCTAGTGGAGGCCTGGAGAGAAATGGAGGCACAGCTGCTGGCCTGATTAGGAGAGAAAGAGGGAGGCAAGTGATAATCAAAATCTGCTTCAAAGGAAATGGATCAGTACCTGCTTCTCTCTTCAGGCCTCTCTCTGGCTGATTCACAGCCCTCTCGGCAGTCAATGCTGGGGCACCACATGGCAACCCAGCGCTGACTGCAGGACTAACTTCCAGTTGGTTGAGCCTCGGTCATTACGGGTCATTATGACTGAGGGTTTTTATATATTAGGATAATTCAGTATGGTAAAAATTATCCTAGAAATTATTTCTATTTCTCATAAAGAATAGTAATCACAGTTTTTGTTTTCAATTATGGTCAGAATTCTTGTACAGACTAAAGTTTGAGAACCATTAACTAAGGAGAAAGAAAAGAACAGAAATAATATAGTTTTATGGGCATTTAAAACACTGTTTTAATGACAACTTTCACATCTCTATCATAATTTAGAATATTCCAAAGTATTCCTGCCTCTTGTGGGATTTATCCCATGTGTTTCAGAACCAAGCCTCCAGAGAGTAATATATTTCTCCCTAATGATCTCAGTTCTTCCTTTCTAAACCAGGAACCAGTTTATAGTGAGCAACAGTTACATGTTTTATTTATTTTCAAGTATTTCATGGTAAGAAGTTGAATTCCCATCTAATGAGATAGGAAGCCATAGATTGTTTTAAGTGGTCAAGTGACAGAATCTGACCTCTGTGTTACAAGAGTGATTCTGGCTATTGTGATGTAAATAGGCTAGAGCCGTGGTAGGCAAACTGAGGCTCATGAGCCACATGCAGCTCTTTGGCCCCTTGAGTGTGGCTTTTCCACAAAATACCACGGCCTGGGAGAGTCTATTTTAAAGAAATGGTGTTAGAAAAAATTTAAGTTTAAAAAATTTGGCTCTCAAAAAAAATTTCAATTACTGTACTGTTGCTATTTGGCTCTATTGACTAATGAGTTTGCCAACCACTGGGCTAGAGGAAGGGGAAATGGCAAAAACAGAGAGAAGGGTTAGAAGCTATGAAAATGGCTTGGATAAAGGTTGCAGGGGTAGAGGTGAGAAGAAATTATCAGATTCTTATTATACTTTGAAGGTAGAACCTATAGGACTTGTTAATGGGCTGGGTATGAAGTATGAGGAAACAAGGGTAAAGATGACAGAAGGCTTTTATGTGATCAGCTGGAAGAATGGCAGTGAGAAAGGAAGAGCAGGTCTGGGGTTTATTAGCAATGATCATATTCACTGTGATGCATATTAGCAATACCAGCAGAAAAGTGACAAGTCAACAAATGAATCACTAAGTCTGTAGTCCAGGACAGACTAAAGACTGCAGATATAATTTGCGTAGTCACTGAAGTTTAGAGTACATTCTTACTAAATTTTTATAGCTTTTTTAAATTTAAAAAGTCATAGTTTTATAATAATTGCACATTTCCCAATTACGAAGAACATCTGCATTATACCAGGTATTATGAAGGAAAAGCTCATATAAATAAGGCAAGATATAAGTTTAACAAACAAACTGTAAGGTCTTGTCCAATTATCTATATAATCAAAAGGCCTGAAAAAATAACTATCAGAATATTATGGATAGTACCTATAGAGAGGGAAAATATGGATAAAAAGCAAATTTTACCATCTGGGGTGCTTTTTGAAGCCTTTAAGGATTTTTCTTGATTTTCTATTATCCCGTCAAATTCATTTAACAAGTTCCTTTTGACTGGTGGTCCTCCTAAAAAAAATTTCCATACAGGTTTTCAAAAGCAAATAATAAAAAAGCCTATAGTCCATTTTTAAAAGCTAAAGTACTGATTTTACAATATATTCAGCAAAAAATACATAATTATAATTTAAATAGCAACCATTCTATTTTGAAAGAGAATATTCATTTTTCAGTATCAATTTAATTTCTATTATTTTTTTACCATTTAAAATACCATTATTTAATTGGGTCTAGGGGTAAACAGACATTACCCACCACCACAGATAAACTTTTTATTTTAATATATTTTATTGATTTGTTACAGAGAGGAAGAAAGAGGAAGAGTTAGAAACATCAATCAGCTGCCTCTTGCATACCTCCTACTGGAGATGTGCCCACAACCAAGGTACATGCCCTTGACTAGAATCGAACCTGGGACCCTTCAGTCCACAGGCCAACGCTCTATCCACTGAGCCAAACCAGTTAGGGCCATATAAACTACTTTTTAATAAACTAGAACTGAATGTAATTCTAGGTTCGCTAGCAATAAAGACAAACAAAATCTCTTCAAATAAATGTGTGTGTTTTTTCCCTGCATTAAACCCAAGAGAAATTTATTACATAGGTCACTGAATTAGAATCAGTGAGTAGGAGAAAATATTTTTTAAGTTACCATAATTATGTTAAAATATTAGAAGTAATACTTCTTATTAAAAATTCTACAAATGCTGAAAGTAAAATTAAACCATGATCCTAGATATGCATTTCCATGTCATACGAATATGTGGTATCAGGTGCTTTGGTTTTTATGCTTTACTAAAGGGAGGGGGAAGTTGGGGGTGACCAGGCCGGCAGGGCGGCAATTAAGGATGACCAGGCAGAAGGCAGGTGTGTGATTAGGAGCCAGCAGTCCAGGATTGTGAGAGGAATGTCTGACTGTTGGTTTAGGACCAAATGCTGGACATTCCTCAAGGGGTCCCAGGTTGGAGATGGTGCAGGCTGGGCTGAGGGGATCACCCCCCCCACACGCCCCCGTCTGTGTACCAATTTTGTACACCGGGCTTCTAGTAAATATATAACAAAGGTGAGGGAAATTAAATAGTGATGCTGTTGTGAATATTTATTAAAAGTTGTTTTTTTCTCCTGAGCTGAAGGCCAACCCATTTCAGTATACACATGAACAAAATGGGTTCCAATAAATAAAGCTATTATTTTCCATAAAAGAATTATGAGTATCTTTAATCATCTCTGCACTTCAGCATTCTGCACCAGATAAGAGCAATAGTTCAAGTTAAATATTATACATGTAACACTTTGCCCATAACTTAAACTTGGTATAGAAAGAGGCCTGGATAACATCTGATTAAGCAAATCTGTATCCACCAAGATAACTCAGGGTCAAAAGGCACCAAGGGGAAGAATGAACTGATTGACTCAGTGTCATTCTCTGCATGAAGATGCTGGACAAAAAGACTTGCGATAACTATTTTTCTTAAAGGAGCCAGTTATTGAAGATCAACTACTTCAAATGATCAAGAGATTAAATTACCTAATACTATTCTTAGTCGGATACTAACAGAAAAAAAAACCACATCTAATTATCCTAATAGTTAAACAAACTTGTTATAAGTTAGAATATAGTCCAAATGTCACTAAGACCAGAATACTGATTTTAGAACACTTCCTAGATTAAAAACAAAAAAGCAAGCTAACACCTATAACTAGAAACTTCTCTCCCTCCTCTCCTCCCCCAACTGTGCAACATGTTTCAATGCTTGCAGACTAGTGGGCTAATGCCAGGCAATGGCTGGAGGCCAGTTTGCTCTAGCATAGGACACTATAAGAGACTCAGGGGGACAGACCTGAAAACCAATCTTTTAAATTAATAATAGCCAGAATCTGAACTTCTGCTATCTATATTTATGAAAAACAGTTAATAAGTTGTAATATATAGGCTGTTATAATATGAAGATAAAGAGTTTCAGCCCTAGCTGGTTTGGCTCAGTGGACAGAGCATCAGCCTGCAAATTGAAAGGACCCGAGTTCAATTCCAGTAAAAGGCACATGCTTGGGTTGCAGGCTCAATCCTCAGTAGGGGGCATGCAGAAGGCAGTGAATCAATAATTCTTTCTCATCACTGATGTTTCTATCTCTCCCCCTCTCCCTTCTTCTCTGAAATCAATAAAAACATTTTTAAAAAGCTTTAACTTTCCTAGAGAAATTCAAACTTTTAACAGTAATTTCTCAATTATAACTATATTAATAATATCTAAAAATATACTAAGAACTTCAAAACACAATTTATTAGTATACAAATTCAAAGATATCAAGAGTAAAGTTACATCTCCCCAAACTACACTTAAAAGTTTGGAAAAACATGTTTAGTGTATAATACCCTCATTGCTAAAAGCTAGGACACCAGCATGGATAAAAACTTAATTTTAAAAGTGATTGGCAAACCAAAAGGGAAAAACAGATACTTACCACTCAAGGAAAGTGCATCTCCTCTTCTTTTTCCAATCCCTGAATTTAACAAAGCCATTTCCTTGTTTTGGCAAGTGAGAAGAAAGTGTTCAGGATAACTTAGCAGTTCAGAATCTGTCAGATCACCATCTTCCATAAAAGCTTTGGCAATCTCCACTGCTTCTGTTTCAAAATAGTTTTCTGGGTTTTTGGTGTAAGTAGAACAAATTTCTGTATTTGTTGTAATGGGAAGATTAGGATAAGTTTCAGGTTTCACAATTTCCATTTTTATATTTTTAGGTAAAGCTTGTTCTTGTCCCAAAATATGACTGCTCCCAACAAGTGATACTTTGCTCCCTAATACCAATGGTTGTTCGTTCTGCTTAAACTGAGAGTGACATGGAGAAGTTTCAAGAGAATGAATATTGTTTGAAAAATCACTTCTAATGTTACAGTTATTTGATAATTTAAATTCTTTATTGCAGGCCTTTTCCCTTTTGCAGCTTGCACAGTGTTCTTGAGTTCTCTTATCAATACAGGAGAGAGGAAGCACTTCTGACATATCTTGTCTAGATGTGGGTGAATTCTTAAGACCATATTCAGTTCTGAGTGAATCAAAGTCCTCCAACATCTCCTTTACTTTGTTTAAAGAACTATCTGAAACTGGAACCTGTTTTCCACTTGCTGTACTAAATCCAGAGAAAGCAGGTGATAGCAAATTTGGGGGGATATGTATCATAGTATTTTCTTCTCTTGTGAGCCTATCTGAATGTTCTTTTTTAGGTTTAAATGATACTTTGGAAAAGAGCTGCTCGGAGCTCTCTTCTAGCTTAGAAAAGATGCATCTGGTCTTCTGTAAGGCAGCATCTGACACTTGTACACATTTCCCACTTGCTGTGCTAAAAATCCCATAAGCATTAGAAACTGTATTTAATTTACAAGTAGCAGAAGCTTTCAAATTACTCTGGCAAGGTAACATTTCAGAAACTGTCCCTGATCTAGACATACTTTGGTCATGTTGCAGAATTTGTTCACTCTGAATGCCAGTAAAAACCTTATATGAATGCATGCTATGCTCTTCACTATGCAGAGAGGTAGGAAAAATAAAATTCTCTGAATCACCAATCACCTCATGATAACTTGTCAAAGTTTTCATATGGCCAGTGCCTGATTTAGTCTCTGTGTTTATCTTAATGACCTTAGTGCAGTTGTCTGCAAATCTCTCTCTCTCTTTCATTCCATGTGAAACATACACCATTTGACCACTTGCTGTACTGAATGCAGGAGACTGTATCTCAAAATTATTTGAATCAGATAAGGCTACTTCCAGGACTGTGTTTTCATTTTTGTCTGGTGAAGAGTTAGTAAAAAATTTCTGAACACAAGTATCTTCATTTACAGTTTGTTGGTATGTGTTTGCTTCTCTTGTAGTGGCTATTACTTCAGAAAAATTAGTGTGTTTTTTTTCTTTGACATTCACTATTGGCACAGTATCAAAATTATCCATTTTATTCTTAGAGAGCGATTTTAATTTATCATATATCTCATTGGAATGATAAAAATCAGAGTGATCTGAATTGCAATTAGACATGCTACTGTTACTTAAGTAAACTGAATCTTGTTTTTCAGAGAGATGATTTTTGACATTTTCAATTGTACTTTTTGCGTGATTTCCGCATGAAGGATTTTCTACATAATCCTCAGGATTGTCTTTTAAACATGTAACTTTGGCATTTATTTTTTCTGGTTGATCATCCAATTCTTCTTTAAGTAATGAAGCCTGACTCACAGAAAATTTTCTACCATGTCCTGTATATAATGCTACAGCAGAATTTTTAATGGCTGAACAAGTGAACTGACTTCTGTAACAAGTTGTAGGACTTTTTGCTATTTCTTTTTCTACGTTTCCAATTTTTAGATCAACACTATTTGACATTTTGAAATTTCCAGTTTGCTTGTATAAATTATCACTTAAGAGCCTGGGTAGCATAGCAAACTCATTAGAAACAAGTTTTTTCTCCTTTAGAGAATTCTGCATTTCTTCATACGTTGGAGTACTAGTAATTTCACTAGTCTCACATGCTAATGGAAACCTTACTTTACATTTTTCGGTGTCCTTTGGCACCTTTACTCTTTCATGACTATAATTGGTGGTTTCACTATCTTCCTTTTTTTCATCAAAAAGATTTTTCACTTTTTCCAGATACTCCTTCGCAACTTTTACCTTTTTCCCACTAGCTGTATGAAAACCCAACATAGTAGGTTCTTTGATCTTTTTGATTTCACATTCTGGTTCCGTTTGGAGAGTCAGCAATTGATTTTCAGTACCAACCATGTCACTTCCTTTCAATGTTTTGTCTTTAACCATATCTGTGTCCTCATAACTTGAAATAGCTATTTTGTTGACATTTATTCCAGAAAGTAATTCAGAATTCAAGGCATCTGAAAAGTTATTCAATTCTTCTTCTGCACATTTTTGATAAAAAAAATTCATAGCTTTATTTAATGAATCTTTGGAGACTCTGACATTTTTCCCACTTGCAGTCTTAAAGGATACATCGAAAATGTCAAAATCTTTTATGTTTTGCCCCATCTTACTAGCAGTTACCTGTTGTTTATTTGACATATGAACATGACATATTTCTTCAGCTTTCACAACTTCCAAACAAGTTAAATCTGATATACCTTCTTTGACTTGAGTGTTTCCTCCATTCATAAACTGGCCAGATGATTTTAGATTTATGTTGTGCTGATCAATAACACATGGCAAGCCATTTTCATCTTTATAAACACAAACTGCATCATTTTTATTTAAATCATTGCTATCAGATTCTCCTAAGTTATAAATATGTCTATGGGCACCAATAGATTTATCTTCATTTTCTGTGTTTTTCTTCTGGTCTTCAGTATTTTCTTCAACAAAGATGCCAGCAGCCATCTCAATATTATTTTGTTGTATTAATTGGTATTTATTGTTTTTTTCATTAAAATTTTTATCGTTACAATTTTCCATCTGAAACACTGAAACAACAGTATCATTACATTTACTTGAAGAGAAATTTCTTGGATCTACTTCTGCAAAAGTTCCCTCACTAATATTCTCGATGTCACTGAACAGCCTCACAGCTCTTTGTAGTGCTTCACTAGAAACATTTAGTTTTGTGCCATGAGCAGAGTAAAAGCCTCTAAACTCCACTTCATTTTTATCTGTTAAATACCCAGCAGTATTTTTGTTACAGCTTGTTTTCAATGAGCAACAAAACTTTTGCTTATCTTCAAACTTCCTGCTGCTATCCATGAGATGAGGATCGACACCTTCCCATTCCTCAGAAGTGGTACGCAAGGCAGGCATTTTGTTTTGAGATATTTCAAGTGGATTATTCTGCATTATGTGGCTTGGTTTTCTAAACTGTGTAAATTCAAACTGACTTCCAGATTCTTCCAAAATAGTAGAAAGTTCTGTAATTTCTGCCTTTTGGCTAGGTGTTAAGTTATAGTTTGAATTAAAATTTTGCTTCAAAGACAAAGTTGGAGAAGTTGTGTGACTATTTTCACTATCAGACACAAATGCACTACTCTGCTCACACCCAGATGCAGTATCAGTTGACTGGCCACCAAGTGAGTGAGGTTTGCTTAGTTTCTTTTGATTTTCTAACAATGAGGTACTTACAATTTCTATACAGGCTAAGGTAGTAGTAAAATGTTCTTCAATATCTTTGAAGAACACTTTGCTTTTCTTAATGTTGTATTCAGAGAGTTTTATTTCTTTATTAGAAGCTGTTCTGAAGCCCTGTCCAAAATTGTGACTTGAAATGGGATCTGAAAGTTCTGCCCATGTGTCCATGTAATCATTATTTTGGTTTGATTTCTTATCTATATCTAAGGTCATGTCTGACTTTGAATCTTCACCTAGAATCATTTGCTGCATCACATTTTTTCTGTTTTCTGTAAGATCATGGGATACATTTGATGAATCAAAATCTTTTGTAATTGACACTTTGGCTACTTGTTTATCATCGGTGCCTGTATCTACAACCATGATACAGTGCTTGACAATAGGTTCCTTGACATAACTGACGTCTGCCTCTTGAAGTTTCTCATTATTTTCTAACAAAGGAATATTCCATTCATCAGTTATTTCAAAGACAAAATCCTTATCTTGGAAAAGTTCTTCAGAGTTTGAATTCACAGTTATTTTTGAAATTGAAGTAGTCTTTTCTTGGACTTTTTGGGTTACTGTGAGATTTGTAGTTTGGTATAATTGTACCTTCAGAGAAGGTGATGCTACTATTATGTATTTTTCAGGTGACAACAGCTCAGCTTTTTTAGAATTTTCATTTAAAACACATATTTTTTGATTATCCATAGGAATATTTTTGGTTAAATTAAAACCAGCTTCACAATTCTTCAATTTTACTTTCTCTGATGCTTTATATAATTCTTTTCCTCTAGAAATCACACCTGGGTTTGATGGAGGATCCTTGGAGCCAGAAGTTAAAATGCTGGTGTTATCAAGGTTATATAAAATGCTTTCCTGGGATTGAAAATGACTACCATTACATTCCATTTCTGAATGTGGCATTGCATGGTGAAACTCTACAGGTAAGACCTTTTCTTTTATGTCTAAAATTTGGTATTCTGGATCTCCTTCACAATATTTTTCCTGTAAACATGACAGATAATCAGTTTCTGTGGTTATAAATGACTGCAGCTTTTCTTTAATAATTTTTGCTTTTTTATAATCAAGATCCTGAGATATTATTTCATTAGAAGAACTGCTTTCATGATTAGAACATTTTCTCAGAATTCTCCCAAAAGAGCTAGTAAAAGACAAAGTTGGTTCTTCAGAATCATTCTGTAAGCAGTTTTTTTCCAAAGAAGAATGCAATAAACCTATTGCATAACGAGACAAAGTGACAAAGTGAAATTAAAGTACCATTAATCCCATTTATTAAATATGTTCTACAAAATTTAGGATCTAAAACAAGAATTACATAGAAAGCAATAAATGAATGTCAGTTTAAAACAGAATTATAAATATTCTCTATCTGAAGTTATTACATATTCCAACTAAAAATAAATAGGAGCTACTATTTTTGTAATATATATAAACTTAATCAAAATTAGCACATAGTTCCAAAAAGCAGGTAGCTTCAAAGTAATTTTATTGGAAAATAAAGTTGTAGAAATAATCATTATTAATATTGGTGTAATAGAAGATGGAAAAGCAAGCACCAGGATTAATTCAGTCTTTCATATTGAAAAACATACAAGTAAAAATTTAAAAATAACTTTAAAAATTGATTTCAGAGAGGAAGGGAGAAGAAGCGGTAGAAACATAAATGATAAGAAAGAATCATAGATCAACTGTTTTCTGCATGACCCCTAATGGAGATTGAGCCTATGAATACCAAAACATTCCATTTCTGGATGTGGCATTCAAGTGTGAAACCTGGGCATGTGCCCTGAATAGGAATAGAACCTTGACCTCCTGGTTCATAGGTTGATGTTCAACCACTGACCCACACTGACCGGACCAAAAAGTCAATTTTTAAAACCAAGTTCTACATATGAAGGGTCTGAAAGATGACATAGTCTCATTTATAAAGGCAAATGAGTTAAACTGCTCAGTTCAGTTAATTTTATTTTTTTAATGTATTTTTATTGATTCAGAGAGGAAGGGAGAGGGAGAGGAAGAGAAATCTAAATGATTAGAGAATATCAATGATCGGCTGCCTCCAGCAAGTCCTCCACTGGGGATCAAGTCCACAACCCAGGCATGTGCCCTGACTAGGAATTGAACTGTGACCTCCTGATTTACAGGCAAATGCTCAACCATGAGCCATACCAGCCAGCAGCTATTCAGTTAATTTTAAAGACTCTCTGAATTTCCTATTAACAACTCAAAATCATTAATCTCATTTTCGTTCATTACAGATCACTACTTCATATTAGCTGTTTTATTGGTTTTAACTCTTCAAATATAAAACATTAAAGGCTTTTTAAATAAAAACTAACCCAAATATGACCTAGCTAGTTTGGCTCAGTGGATGGAGCGTTGGCCTGCAGACTGAAGGGTATCGGGTCAATTCCAGTCAAGGGCATGTACCACAGTTATGGGCACATCCCCAGTAGGTGGTGTGCAGGAGGCAGCTGATCGATGTTTCTCTCTCATTAATGTTTCCAACTATCTATCCCTCTCCCTTCCTCTCTGTTAATCAATAAAATATATATTAAAATAAAATTAACCCAAATATCAAGCACTTCCTCTGTACTCTAGTTCTATCCAACCTATCACTTGCTGAGATATTCCAATCCAGTAAAATCTTCTGATATGGAACTAAAATTGCCTTTTAAACACAGTTTAGCTAATGATTAAATTAGTTGCTGTTGAAATAAAGAACGAGTTTTACTGTACACATTCTGGGTGCATAGAGAGATGGCAATAAAACTCAGCAACCCCTAAATATTTGAGAAAATTATGTACCAATAAAAAATCACCACTTTATTCAACTTAGCATTTTTCCTACTTTTTCAGTTGCTTTGTGAAAATATGTAGTAAATAGAACATTTTTACAGAATTGCCCAATTTGCATATAATAAATACTGGAAATTAAAGCAGGAATTATGCAGCTGATCTCTTGATGCTTATAAATCACATGCTGTCTCAAGAGTGACAATTATACATATACCATACAAATGCAACAAGTTTGATGAAATGGTCTTGAATTTTGGTATCAAAGGCTTAAACAATGTATAAGATAGAAAATTAGAACAATAAAAACTTTAATGAAAAAAATAATATATATTGACATTGTCTGACATTGAATACAATTAACCCATGAACAAAACTGGTTTGAACTGAGCAGGTCCACTTATATGTGGATTTTTTTCAATAAACATACAATTGGTCTTCCATATCTCTGGGTTTTGCATCCATGGATAATAACAAACTATAATGGAAAACTATATTTTCCATCTGTGGTTTGGAATCCACAAATGCAGAGGGCTGAGTGTGTTCATTGTTCTATACCATGCTAATAATAAAAGACTAATATGTAAATGGCCATCACACCGTGACTCTGTAACAACTAATCAGCAGGGACCTGAGGCTGCATGGTGCTAGGCTGGGGTGGGGGACCTGAGGCTGCACCCCACCTGGCAGGGCTTGATGGGGGACCTCAGGCTGTGGGCCCACCTGGCAGGGCTTGATGGGGGTGGGAGCAACTGGGTCTCAGTCTGGTGCAATTTCTCTCTGATTTTTTTTTTAATATATTTTATTGATTTTCCACAGAGATGAAGGAAGGACAGAGAGCTAGAAACATCGATGAGAAACATCAATCAGCTGCCTCCTGCACACCCCCCACTGGGGACATGCCTGCAACCAAGGCACATGCCGCTGACTGGAACCGAACTCAGAATCTTTCAGTCTGCAGGCCGACACTCTATCCACTGAGCCAAACTGGTTTCGGCAGGTCTGGCGCAATTTCAAGGCACACATGGGAGGGTGGGGACTTGACTCTGGGTTCTATGGTGTGCCTCAGACTCTGACAGGAAGGAGATTTTCATTTACATTTTACTAATTTTCTTTAATCTCTGACATTACTATTATAGAGAAAAGGCAAACAGCAATAGTGAAGTATTTCCTCTAATTAATTCCCTTTTAATGTGCACAAATTTCATGCACTGGGTCACTAGTTTCATATAAGAAACTGACCTGAGAATCTGAAGATTTTGGTATCCTGGAATCAACCCCTGCGCCCCCATGACACCCTTTCCCTCTCAATCATCTGCCCACTCTCCCTGGAGATATCAAGGATGACTGAGTTTTGAGGAAATAAAAAGTTATACTCGAATTTCCAACTGCATGAGGATTGGCATCTCTAACTTCTGTGTTGTTCAGGGTCAACTGTACAAGATACAGAGATTTAAAAAAAAAACTACAGAAGGAAAACAGGCAGTATGCTTTTTAAAAAGATGAAAGAGGAGAAACCAAGATGGCGGTATAGGTGAACACCTAAACTGCTGCCTCGCACAACAATTTCAAAACTACAGCTAAAAGTCAGAATGGACATCCTCCAGAACAACAGGAAAGCTGGCTGAGTGGAAATTCCACAACTAGAAGGAAAGAGAGGGGTTTAGAGAGACTCAGAGGAGCTGTAAAAAGCTGAGGTACGGAGACACAAGCGTGGAGAGGACAGGCGATTGAGTGCCTGGCAGGTTTCCTCTAGCGGGAGACGGAAACTCCCGACTGCACTGAATGCCAGTTCCGACTGCACTGAACCCCAGTTCTGGGCGAGACTCACACAGGGTGAGTCTGGACTGTCGGGAAAAGGGAGGAGTGCATGGAAACTCAGGGGAGCCACAAAAGGCAGAGGTCTGGAGGCACACACCCAAGTGCGTGCAGAGAAGACTGACTGCTGAGTGTGCCACTGGATTTCTCTAGCTGGAGAAAGACAGAACCTCCCAAATGTACTGAACTCCAATTCTGACTGCACTGAACACAGTTTTGGGCGAGACCCTGGGGACCCAGACTCATACAGGTCCCTAGAGCACACTGAAACTCAGGGGAACGGTGAAAGGCAGAGGTCTGGAGGCTCTCGTGAGCTCGCACAGAGAGGACTGCAGTGATTACCAAGGGACACTGAGACCCATGGGTACCATAGGTCAGGACTGACGGGATACCCATGGGTCTGCTCAGCCCTGAGACTCCACCCCATCCAAGCTGAACACAGAAAGTCTTGAAAGTCTTGTCTCATAAGGCTGTCTCCAGCACAGAAGTTCTCCCAGCATAGACACAGCTGATCCTCACAGCCAACTGGCTTGGAGGTCAATTCCCCCCAGTGATATCAACAACAATCAAGACTTAACAACAACAAGGCTTTACACACAGTCCACAAAGGGTTGCACCAAGAGTGTCCACCTCAGGTAACTGGGAAGGTGGAGCTACTGGGCCATATAGGACACCTAGCACATAAAGCTAGCTATTCTATCAACTCAGGGAAGCAGCAAAAATGCAGAGACAAAGAATCTAAAAAAAAATGGGAGGAAAACAAACAACTGGATATAGAGTTCAAATTCACAGTTTTAAGGTTTTTCAAGAATTTCCTAGAAAAGATCGATAAATTTAGTGAGACCCTAGATATGAAAAACTAGAAATTAAACATACATTGACTGAAATAAAAAATATTACACAGAGACCTAACAGCAGACTAGAGGAACGCAAGAATCAAATCAAAGATTTGAAATACAAGGAAGCAGAAAACACTCAACTGGAATAGCAAAAAGAAAAAAGAATACAAAAATTTGAAGATAGTGTAAGGAGACTCAGGGACAACTTCAAGCATACCAACATCAGAATTATGGGGGTGCCAGATGAAGAGAGAGCGCAAGATACTGAAAACCTATTTGAAGAAATAATGACTGAAAACTTGCCGCACCTGTTGAAAGAAATACATTTACAAGTCCAAGAAGCACACAGAACCCCAATCAAAAGGAATCCAAAGGGGACTACACTAGGACACATCATAATTAAAATACCAAGGGCAAAAGACAAAGAGAGAATATTAAAAGCAGCAAGAGAAAAGCAGTTAATTACCTACAAGGGAGCACCCATACGATTGACAGCTGATTTCTCAACAGAAACTATGCAGGCCAGACAGGAGTAGCAAAAAATATTCAAAGTGATGAATAGCAAGAACCTACAACCAAGAATACTCTCCCCAGCAAAGCTATCATTCAGAATTGAAGGTCAGAGAAAGAGCTTCAGAGATAAGAAAGAGCTAAAGGAGTTCAACACCAAACCAGTATTATATGAAATGCTGAAAGGTACTCTTTAAGAAGAGGAAGAAGAAAAAGTAAAGATAAAAATTATGAACAAATACATATCTATCAACAAGTGAATCTAAATATCAAGTGAATAAAAAAATCTGATGAACAACCGAAACTGGTTTGGCTCAGTGGATAGAGCATTGGTCTGTGGACTGAAGGGTCCCAGGTTCGATTCCAGTCAAGGGCATGTACCTTGGTTGCTGGCACATCCCCAGTAGGGGACATGCAGAAGGCGGCTGATCGATGTCTCTCTCTCATCGATGTTTCTAACTCTCTATCCCTCTTCCTTCTTCTCTGTAAAAAATCAATAAAATATATTTTTTTAAAAAAATCCAATGAACAGAATAAAGTTGTGAATATAATGGAATCAGGGGCATAGAAAGGGAGTGGACTGACAATTCTCAGGGGAAAACGGTAAAGGGGGTACAGGAAGAGACTGGACAAAAATCATACACCTATGGATGAGGACAATGCAGGGGAGGTAAGGGCAGAGGGTGGGGTGGGAACCAAGTGGAGAGGAGCTATGGGGGGGGGGGGGAGATGAACAATTGTAATAATATGAACAATACAAATTTATTAAATTTTCAAAAGAGAGGGAAAAAAAGAGATGAAAGAGCCCTGGCCAGTGTGGCTCAATTGGTTGGAGCATTATCACTTACAGTGAAAGGTTGTGGGTTTGATTCCTGGTCAGGGCACATACCCAGGTTGTGGGTTCAATCTCTGGTCGGGTGCATATAGGACATAACCAGTTTATGTTTCTCTCTCACATTAATGTTTCTTTCCTCTCTCTCTAAAATCAATAATACTATATCCTTGGATTAGGATTAAAAAAAAGATTAAAGAGATTCACATATTCAAATAGGAGAACTTGTCACCATCCATATAACTGTATTATTCACACAAACATACAAAAAGGTACCTGAATCAGCATTTATAACTGTAGATGGTGCTTCAAAAGTGTTTTCTTCAAATTGGGCAGAATAGTTAATTAGTCCTGATTCTTGATCTTTCTGGATTTTTAGTTCTTGATAAGATGTTTCATCATTTATAGTATAAATAAACTTTTTAGTTTTCTTTCTCAAAGTCGATATTAAACCTGTATTCTTCAAAGCTACAGAAGTATGTTTAATAGTGACTGGACAGCTTCCATTATTAACTGAATTTGTACATAAAGAACTCTCTTTCTGGGAGAAAATAGTACTTATTTCCACTCTACTTTTAGAGGCTTCAGGATCTTTTTTAAAGTTTGGAGCAGTCATGTTATTTAAGAAAACTTCACTTGGTATTTCTTCAGGTGATTCTCTTATTCTGACTCGAGACTTTCTGATACCCTGAAGAGGAGAAGCTACTGTGTGTTTTACCACAAGAGTGGAATCTTCATGCAATTCAAGACACTGTCCTTTATCTCTCTTATTCATGATTGTTTCCCCCTTTAATATCTTCTCTGTCTTTAGTACACTTGAAATATGTGGCAAAGAATTTTCTAAAGTAATAAAGTTGGTACATTCTTTCTCTGTGCCTATGAGGTTTTTTTCAGAATTATTTTGGTCACAAGAAGAATTAAGCACTATTTCCCCTATTTGGGTTTCATTTATACCTGAGAGAGTTAGCTGAGACCATTCAAAGACTGGAGACTGTACACCCTCCTCAGAGATTCTGTCACTTCCATTCTCCAAGTGCTTCTGACTCCTTAATTTTGAATCTAAGGGAACACTGTCATTGGGTTCCATTTTGGATATAAATGACTGTTTATTATCTTTTATTTGGTTTTTAGTTTCTTCACATTCATAGGTTTTTTCTTCATTGAAAATATTTTTCTTAGTCTTGCCAGTTTTTATCTTTTGTAGATTTCTCTTTTTATATTTAGAAACACATAATGAAAAACTATCTTCTTCAGAAATATCTCCAACCTTTTCATGTACTTCATCTTCTGGGACATTTGGCACTGACTTTCCAAAATGGTCTTTGCAGCTACTTACTTTACCCAATGGATCCCCCAATCCTGTTAACATTTAAAACAGAAGCATATTAATAGCATTTTATAATACAACCATATAATTTACTTGTTACAACCTATGTCATAGAAATAGTATGTATTGTGTAACACATAATTGAACCTTTAAGTAGTTTTCCTGAGTACTCACTATTTTGGAGAGGCACCCACACTTTTCCTGTTCTTCTGATAAAGATTAATTCCAATATACTCAGATTTTAATTCATACTCCAATCACCAATAACCTTTTTTTCCCCAGCATTACACAACTAAAATTCACCCAATCTGACGATATATACACAGTTTAATATTCTAAAATTTATCAAACCAGATGGTTCAAATTAATTTTGTGGCCCTACAACAACCTAAAGCAGAAATTATTTTACACACACACACTCACACAAGTATCCAATTCTACACATTTATACAGACAAACGCACATACCAAGAAAAATGCAATATTGCAATGATATGATCAAGTAATTTTTGGTACATCTATAACCACAGTTACTCTCTAAAAAATAAGGTCTTCACATTTTGTTAATTATAAGTATTAATATTCATCTTTCTGAGTTTTGAGTAATGGGTTTTGTGTCAAAACAGTATCTTGAATAGTTGTATTAATATGATGCTTTAACAATTTCATGTAAATCAAGTTAGTTTCTCCCTCAATACCTTCATTGATCAAGAAAGAAGTAATGTGTTTTTTCTTTAAGAGGAACAATACTTCAATGATGTCAATTAAAAAGTCATTCAAATAAACATAAAAACTTACCATGACTTTTAGCTTCTCTCTGACTTTTTATTTCATTGTTTGGCCCGGAAGAGATGAAACTATCATTTTTCTTCAAACTTTCATCGTGGTCAGAAAAATAGCTTTTCAAAATCTACAAATTTGATTTCAGAGAGGAAAGGGAGAGACAGAAACACTAATGATGGGAGAGAATAATTGATTGGCCGCCTCCTACATATCCTCCTCCCCTCAGTGGGGATTGAGCCCACAAGCTAAGCATGTGCCCTGACCAGGAATTGAACTATGATTTTATGGTTCATAGGTCAATGTTCAACCACTGAGCCACACCGGCCAGGTGAAAGTTACATTTTAAAATTACTAATACATAAACTCTTATTATCCATAAATATTCAACTTCTTCTTAAACAGAGAGACAGCAGAGTTTTTCATAGGAAGTCTAAGAAAATCACATAAAGAAATAGGTTTACAGACTTTCTCAAAGGTTTAGATAAATCATAAATTAGGGAATAAAAAATGAAAGATAAATAATTTTTCAGGGCATCCTAAAATAAGCAATTGCAACAGCATAATCAATTTGTCATATTTACGTACATCAATAGTATCATTAGGAAATACAGCTGAAGATACTTCTTCATCTCTGACTGTAAAAGAAAAAATTCGATTGACCTATATCATATTGTACACCATACATTAAAGTTCATACAAAAACTTACATATTTTTTGGACAGACATCAATTGACACATACATTATTGAATTAAGTGACACATTTGAAACAATTAATTGATCTAAATATATTATTTAAAAAAGTCAAGCAACATAGTGAATAAGCTATACTCACTTTCTTAGTACCATTCACAGGGTGGTAGGGAATTATGGTTTGGTGATACTGACTTTAAGGTAATACTATCTGCAAAGACTTTGACAATCAGATGAAACTGTGGGGTCATAACTTGAAAGCTAGTGAGTATAGACTTTAGCATTTATTTAGACAACAATACAGTTTAAAGGCATGTTACATGTTAAACACTTTTTAATTTTCAACATGATTTTACCTATATTATTGTATCTGAGCAACAACAGAGCAAAGTTAAATTTCCAGCTAAAGATGATTCAAAATAGAATGCATTTTTGCTAGAATAAAAAAATTTCCTGGTTTGCATATAAATTAATCTGACTCCTACAGAATACCATCTAATGTACTTCTGACTTACAACAGACTTCCCTAAATAGAATAAAACTATTTTGAACTAATACATTTATCCAAGACAGAATTATCTAATCTAATTACTATTTAATTATTTTTTCATATTTTTAATAGAAAGTATTAGAGATGATAAATCAACATCATCTACCTCCTTATAAAAATATTTTATAGAATTACCTATGAGTACAGTTGCACTAAGGGTTGGTGGTGTGGCTAAAGAACTTGACCAAGACATATCAGGGTCCACCTCAGCTCCTAGACTTTCAGAAATATGTTTCCGTGTCTGACCCTGGAAATAAAGAAAATAGTTTATTTCATAGACAGACACTGATGAATATTTTTTAAGAATATGTTTCATTCACTTATTTTTTTTCCATTTATCATTTATTGAATGCCACTGTGAGATCGTAGGTACTTATCTGTAAATCTCAGGACAAAAGTATATCACTGTTGTCACTACCTAACAAAAATAAACTAGGCAGAATATTTACCTTCATAAGTTTTGGTGTATGAAATAAACTTCCACATAGCACTGGGGGTAAAACAAGGAAAATATTATTGTTTCATTTTTATTAAAATTGAGAATATTTAAAAAATAAGAAGACTTGGTTTTAATCATACCTGACTTTTCTCTTTGTGGTGTCACATGTGTACACCGTAGAACACCAGGACTAAAACAAAACAAAGGAAATTCCTCAGATTATTTGAGAGAGAACAGAAAAGGCAAAAAAAAAAAAAAAAAAAAAAAAAAAAAAAAAAGTACTAATCTCATAGAAAAAATAAGGAGTCTCACTCATATCAATTATTAAAATTATACCACTTTGTAGTATTTTTATATTACATTTAAAAAAGTATTATTTCATGAAGAATTAAACACTAAATTTCAAATGAACATTCAAAGTAATATGTAAAGTACTCATAAATTTCAGCTGCCAGGAATTTTGAGTTAAAAATTATTAAGATGAATTGATAATAGCATCATATTCTCTCCAGTGATTGAAAGTATGCAAATAATTTAAATTGATATTTCAAAAACATTGTTTTTATCATCAGTATTTTTGTTACTTAAAAACTTCATAGAATATATAGAAAAATCAGTGAACTCAACATGATATAAAATGTTCCTAACGTTGAAATTATTATAATAAAGTATTCAACCTAAAAGCCTCTATCAGGCTTTTAGCCAAAATGTGTGTGAAAATTAGAAGCATTTCTATAAAACAAATATCATATGTAGGTAAATGCTTCATTTAAGATTTTAATATAATAACTTCATCATACCTTTCACTAAGGCAAGAATTTAGAGGCGAAGTAATAACATCATTTGCTTGATCCATTTTAGCCTTCATTGTGCAACATCTTTTATATTTACTATTGGCAATATGCTTTCCTGAAAGAGTACAATAATTCAGTGAGGATATATATGCTCTATACTGTGAATTTTTATTCTCTGGAAGTATTTTAAAAAGTCTCATTTATGCTGGTAAGGAGAACATATGGGAAATCCAGTCTGAATTGGCATCTGTTTACCGATTCCTCCCCCAAAGGGATGTCTGCACCCATTTCAACAACCTTATTAAAAGTATATAACACACATAAGGCATTTTGAATAATGCAATCAAGATACAACTTTAACCTCAAGGAGTTCAGAATATAGTGGAAAATTTTCTGATATGTGCACCAATAGAAGACAAAGTAGAATGTTCTATGTCATATTATTAAGTTACAGACAGTACTAAGTTATCATGGAAGATAAGGATAAAGGAAAAGACTTTTACTGAAAATCACTACGGTACCAAATCTGACCATACGACTTTTCTGCTGAAAACCTTTCAAGTTCTTGCTCTCAATAACAAGTTCAAACTTCCTAACTAAAGTCCCTGTTGACAAGGCCTTCACGGTCTAATGTTTTAATTTCTATGATGATATTTTTCATACTCTTCTTCAGCCGCACCCAACCACCTGCATATCTTGCAAGAATGGTTTCTCTCAGCCTGGACCTTTGTACAGACTGTTTACTTCTCTCTTTATTTCTCTTGATCTGGAACAGCTTCTTTCAGGCTCCTATTTTGAAACTACGTTCTCCAGAAAACTTTAGACATCCCTAAGGTGAGATTAAGTGAGTGCCCTCCTATGTATTTCCTGCAGAGTTTGTCATACACGGTTCCCATACTTCTGTTAACTATGCGTTCCCTGAGGTAGTGATCTTGTCTTACTTATCACAGCATCCTTAGCAACCACAATAATTGCCTGATATGTTGTAGTCACTACATCAATACTAGCTGAATGATTTAGCAAGGATTAGAAAAGTGGGTTGTAGATAGCAACACATAATGCTTTCATTCTACCTTCTCATACAATACTGCTTAGACAGGGTTTCCAAAGCTGTATATGACTCTATCAAATTCAATCTACAGTCTTTTAACATTCTATTTTTTGTATCACAAATTGGGGCACTTGAAGCACTTATTACTCTTAAAAATTGCTTTTAAAAATAGTTGCTTTAACTGATCCTACCATCTCTAACTTAGAGAAGCTTTGGGGAAAATAAGCCATATCAGTGTTAATAAACTAAGCAAAGAACAAACTAAAAACTATTTGTAGTAGTATATACAAAATATTGCATTCTATTCTCATTTCTCAAGTAACAAGGAGTACACGTAATAACTATTAGCCAAATGTGTAAGTTAAAACCCCCACTTCAACTGATGTTAAAAGATGTTAACAGTAGCTAAACCAGTATTTTGAAATTTTTAAAGATGTTAAAAAGTAGCAAAACCTGTATTTTGAAATTTTACCTTCCTATTCACTTTAAAAAGGTTCTACTCAGAAAAAAAAAAAGGACTTAAAAAATAAACTAGAGATACTTCACATATCTGTTAGAATGAAAATAGAAAACAGAAAATCAAATTCTGGTGAGGATGTGGAGCCAAGAGGAATTCTCATTCATTGCTGGTGAAAATGCAAAATGGTATAGCTATTTTGGAAAAGTTTGCAGTTTCTTACAAAACTAAATGTAATTCTTTTTTAAAAATATATTTTTATTGATTTCAGAGAGGAAGGGAGAGGGAGAGACAGAATAGCATTGATTGGCTGCCTCCTGCACGCCCCCTACTGGGAATCGAGCCTGCAGCCCAGGCATGTGCCCTTGACTGGAACCGAACCTGGTACCCTTCAGTCCGTAGGCCGACGCTCTATCCACTGAACCAACCAGCTAGGGCTAAAACTAAATATAATTCTAACAAAGGATCCAGCCAAATGTGCTCTTTAGTAAATATTCAAGTAAGTTTAAAACGTAGATCCATACAAGAAATACTACACATGAATGTTTATAGCCACTTTATTCATAATTGCCAAAACTTGGAAGTGACTAGGATATCCTTCAATTGTTGAATGCATAAGCCAACTGGTACATCCATATGATAGAGCATCATTCAGTGATAAAAAGAAATGACCTGTCAAGCCATAGACATAGATAAATCTTATATTGCTAAGTGAAAGAAGCCAATCTGAAAAGGCTACATACTGTATGATTCCAACTATGTATGTATATGATATTCTGGAAAAGGCAAAACCATAGAAAGTAAAAAGATCAGTGGTTACCAAGGGTTCAGGAGGCTTATGGGAGGGTGGTAGTGGTGAAGTGGAGTACAAGGTATTTTTAGGGCAGTAAAACTACTCTGTATGTTACTGTAATGGTGTATACATGACATTATATACTTGTCCAAATCCAAAGACCTGTACAAAGGAACCCTAATATAAACAAAGAACTTTAGTTATTAAATTATCAATACTGGTACAGCAATAAAAGTGGATATATAAAGCATAAAAGTAAAAAATGAATCAGGCAAAAACAAGTACATACCAAAATAAAAATTTCCCAAAAAAGTTGAGACTCTCATAAATGTGCTGAGTAAGATAAACTTGTATTTTATGTAAAAGAAAGGGTTGCTGAGAAGCACAGTTCCTCATGGAACTTCAGGGATAATTTAAAAAAAATAATAATACACTACATGTTAGAACAAAGTAGGTTAAAAACAGCTAGTCTTATTTCAATGCTGATTTTAAAGTGAATTGAAAAGCAAAATGTCTTGAGTCTAGTAAACTGAATTATTTATTCACTATAACTTTAAAAATCTTAACACCCTGCAGTGAGTCGAGTGGCTGTATTAATTCATCCCAATCTTTCCCTGGTTAAGGATAGACCAATTCCAGCAGATTACATTTAGAAAATAAACCACTGGCTTTATGGGGAAACTTTCAAGTTTTAGTAGATTCAGTATCAACTAGTTTAGAGTTTTTCCTGACCACATTAAGACCTATGGCTGCTCCTTTCATTATGCCCACAACGTAGTGCTCTTATTGTAACATGTGCCACACCAGTATATTAATTTAGATATTTTTTCCCATACAAGACTGATAAAGAATTTGTAATCACATTAAGGGGTTTGGATTTTATCATGAGGGCAAAAGGGATATAATCCACCCTAACTGGTTAGATCAGTGGTTAGATCATCAGCCTGAGACTGAAAGGTCATGTGTTCAATTATGGTCAAGGGCATATAGCTGGGTTGCAGGTTCAATCACCAGCCCTGGTAGAAGCCATGTGCGAAAGGCAACCAATAGATGTGTCTCTCACATTGATGTTTCTCTGTCTCCCCACTCCCTTCCACTCTCTCTAAAAAAATAAGTCCTATATAATAAAGAGGTAATATGCAAATTAACCCTCATGCCTTAACAAGATGGCTGTCTATGACCAAGACAGCAGGGGGGTTAATGAGGGACGACCAAATGACTGAACAAGCAGGCTGCATGGGGTGACCAGGCCAGCAGGGGGGAAAGGGAGCATGAAGGGTGACCAGACAGGCAGGGAGTGCAGTTGGAGGCGACCAGGTGGGGGGGAGTTGGGGGAACAGTTAGGAGCAAGCGGGTCGGCATGTGGTGAGGGGTGATCAGGCCGGTGGGGGGTAGGGGGAGTTAGGGGTGATCAGGCAGGCAGGCGAGTGATTAGGAGCCAGTGGTCCAGGATGGTGAGAGGGATGTCCCAGATTGGAGAGGGGGCAGGCTGGGCTGAAGGGATCCCCCCAAGCACCTATGTATAATTTTTGTGTACCGAGCCTCTAGTAAGTAAATAAAAATCAATGGGAAACTATCCTCAAGTGAGAATTAACAACAACCAAAAAAGATGAGGTAATTCAAGGTTTGAAGCAGGAAGTAGCGTGATCAAATTTGCAAATGAATTCACTTTCTTTAGCATGCCTCTAATGTGCTCTTTTCATCCTTAGGCTGTTATTGGTCCCTGTCAGATTCCATACCCCAAATGACCTGAATCACTTGCTATTCTCTTAACTGCATATTCTTCATGTTTTCCCCTCTGCCTAGAACACTATCACTCTGTTCCATTTTCGAGTTGCTGAATCTTACCTACCCTTCAAGGTTTAATTCAAATAAATCATTTCCTAATTCCCCCAATACTATTTATGCTCTTTCTTCTCAACTCTTATTGTGCTTTTCTTTGTCATGTACCACTTTCAACCTTAGACTATAATTTGTGTATTGTTAATTCCCCTTACTACTAAATAATACTCTATAGAGAGGGAGAGGATGTTACTTAAATAACAAGTTTTTAAATGACCAATCTTTGATTAGAAATATCTGGCACATAGTCCAGCAAAACTACTATCAAGAGATTTATAGCATATTGATAAAAATAATCTCTGTCCTCTGTGACAGCCTGCAGGAATATAGTTTAATTAAGTCCCAGGGTTGTTGTTTTTATATAGATAAGATATAACTTAGTAAATGTCAATAGGAAGGGTATATTCATCAAAAGAGAAGAAAAAGTATTTAGAGTAAAAAAAATTATTTAATCCAAACTTATCAGATATTATTTTCATCATCTCCATTTTTTAGGTGGGGAAAGTGCCGCTGGAGAGGTTGATTTGACCAATATGACACAGTTAATGACAACAGAGATTTTAAATATAGGTTTGTCTGATTTCCTACTTCATATTTTTCTCTAGTCTACAGCTTATTACTTACCTAAATCTAATCTGCCTGTATCTAATTCTTTTAAGGGAGATTGAGACAGTGGCAGAGTTAGACCTTGCTCTTTGAATATTACTGGAGTTGAAGCCAACTGATGATAAGGTTTTCTTTGTGGTGTTTTAAATAGGTTTGGTTCATAATTGCTGGATTTATATTCAGATTCTTCTGCAGTTTCAGAATTATATGGGAGAGCTTCTGAAGAAAGTTCTTCAAACCAATTAATGCTTATTGGTCCTAAATCTGTAAGAAAAATAAAAATCTCATCTTGGTTTTAATCAGAAACATGGAAAAATTCATGAGCCAGTCAAGACCATAACATAGAAAAGGTTGAGATTTGGACTGTGGATGGCTTTTGTTAAAGCATATTAATTAAACAGGATCACTTGTTCTCTTATGAATCTGTAACAAGGTATAACAAGTTTACACAAGTTACAAGGAGATAGCTCCTAACTCAATTAGCTCTTCTAAAGTTTTCTTTATTTTATATTGATGATTCAGAAACAAAAACCATTGTAAGAATGCATTCCGCAGACACAATTCAAATTGTTTATAGACACTACTTAAGTGGATGGGATAAATCTATAGGCACAAGGAACATGTAGACTCACAAATAAAAGGGAATAAAAAGATAATCTGTTAAAGAGAAATGGCAAAACGTCTACTCTGATCTATCCACTCTTCTAAATGTGTGGTCTGTGAACTACATAGGGGAAAGTTCCCCAAGACATTTTCAAGAGATTCATAAGGTCAAAACTATTTTCATTATAATATTAAGGCATTATTTGTCTTTTTCACAATGCTGACATTGCACCACTGGTGAGTGAAACTGATGACATCTTTGCCTGAGCCAAGACAGTGGCAAAAACTGTACTAGTAGTCACTGTATTCTTCGTCACCATGCACTTGTTAAAACAAGACACCCTAAACCAAAAAGCCAGTTTAATTTAAAATGTCCTTAATATAGTAAAAATTAGTTTTATTAAAGCCCAATATTAATATTACAACATTTTTTTATATTTCCTGTGACAAAATGAAAAGTATGCATTAAGCATTTCTGCATATTTAACTACAACAGTTCTTTATAAAAGCACTCATGTGATGGGTATGAGGTAATTAGCACTTTTTTCCACAAAAAGCCATTTTTACTAGGAAGAATGACTGACAAACTAACTCATTCTAAATTGGATGATTTGGAGACTTTTTTCCAAAAAAAAAAAAAATGAAGTGAGCCTGTCACTGAGGGAAAACAAGAGCCAATGAAACAATGTGAGCTTTCAAATGAGAATTAGAATTTTGTTAAACTTTACCAGGCTCTGTCAGCTTGAATCCTCCCAATCTTAAAAGACTTTTCTGATGACATCAGTGAACTAACAAGTATGATTTTTAAAAAAATATATTTTATTGATTTTTTTATAGAGAGGAAGGGAGAGGGACAGAGAGCTAGAAACATCGATTAGCTGCCTCCTGCAAACCTACCACTGGGGATGTGCCCACAACCAAGGTACATGCCCTTGACCGGAATCAAACCCAGGACCCTTGAGTCCACAGGCTGATGTTCTATCCACCAAGCCAAACCAGTCTTGGTAAGTATGATTATTTTTAATATTGTTTAATGAAATGTGTAATGTATGGAATATCTGTAATTCAGAACACAGACACTTTCCAAATAATCATGCATGACGTTGCAATATGGATAAAAGATTCAAAGTTCAGGAAAGAATAATATAATTTAATGTAACAAGAATATAAACAGGGCAGGTACAGGGTAGAGGGGGTCAATGGGAAAAAATGGGGGATATCTATAATACTTTCAACAATAAAGATACTTTAAAAAAATGAATACGAACACCTCATTACACGGTTTTAGATTCTACATTGCAACTTTTAAGAAATTAAGTGTTGGTGTAATATGGAAGAAAAATACCCACAATTAAATGAAGACTACTAAAATACTAGTATTACTCCTTTTTTCTCCAACTACATTATTGTGTGAGGCTGGGTTTTCTTCACAGACCTCTACAAAACAATTATTGCAACAGACTGGATACAGAAACAAGTATGAGGTCCCAGCCATCTTCTATTAAGTCAGATATTAAAGAGAAGGGCAAAAATGTAAAACAAAGCCACTATCTTTTTAAAAATATATAGGTATTTTTCATAAAAATGTTATTCATGTTAATATGCATTGATTTTATTTTTGTTAAGTGAATTACTAAATATTTTTAAAGTTCTTATTTTTAACTTCTAATATGGCAACTTACATAAAGCTCTTTAAGACCCTCAATCATTTTTAAGAGTGTAAGTACTGACAATAAAACTATGACTTCTGCTACAAAGTAAAATTGCCAATGATTCTCATTTGCTCAAGGTTCTGTGCTTTAAAAACAATTCGTCCTACTGCCAATCAAAGGGCCAGTCTCCTCTTAAATTACCAGGATTAAACGGTAAGAAATTAGTTTCTTACTATTGGTAATTGTAAATGTTTATTCTCTTAACGGGACTTAGGACTCCAAAAAGAAGTTTATAGTGTAAACAAAAAAGTGAAGTATTGGATTCTTTCCAGCAAGCATGCGTATTTACATATTTTTTGAAAACATTGCTCACTGCAATCGATCAATTTATATAAAATCTATCATACCTGCTTGGCTGCATTGCGTCTCAAAAATTTCAAAAAATGTTGGCCTCTCTCTCCACGCAATTGGCATTTTTCTCTATATTACTCCGACAGTTGGAAAATGAGTCTGTAAAAGAGAACAGAACACACTTCATGGGGTGCGGTCCTTAAGTGATTGTGAGGTTACAGTTGCCTCACGTGACCCTGATGACTGATCTCGGTCCATCTTCTGGGACTACAATGGACTCGCTGCAATGGTGGGAGCATTGCGAATTTGTGCTGCCCAACACAGTGCCCACTGGCCAAGTCAAGCATTGGAAATGTGGCAAGTGCAACTCAAAAGCAGCATTTTTGCATTAATTTTAATTATGTTAATTAGTCACGTGTTGCGAGGGCTCCCATTAGAGGTAAACGCCATTTCAAATCAGGACGTCTCCATCGCACAAGCACCAGCTGGGGTGAACTGGAGCGGACACGGTGTCAGAAGTGGCCAGGAAAGTGACATTGGTGTGCAAGGAGGTTTCAGACTGGGACACCCGCTGCAGCCAAGAGCCCACACCCGAGCGGGTGGAGGGGCCGAGTCCCAGGAGGGGAGCAGAGCCTCCAGCAGAGAGAACTGGCCCATCGCCCCCACCCGTGCGGGGCTGGCAGAGACAGTCAGAGGCCGCTCGCCTCCGCCCGCAGCACTAACCGCCTTCACAGACGCAGCTCCTCAGACTCCGCAGGCTCCTCTGGTGCCGACCCTCCTCCCCAGCACCTGCAGCAGGTTCCCCGCCGGTTTCTCAACTGCTGGCGCCAAAGCCGCGCTCCCACACGTCTCCCCATGACGTCACGACGCCTTCCGCAGCGCGCCACCCGGAAGTCCGGCAGGCCCCACCCCCGACTCGGTTTGCGAGCCGCAGAGCCTGGTGGGACTGCATATGAGTCAATCTAGAGCTGTGTAAGGCGGTGGCTTCTCTCGGAGCCTTGGAAGAGCCGCCCTGTGAACACTCCGCCACTCGATCTCCTTAGCTTAGCTCCTCTCACATTGAGGGATCTCTCGGGCCTGTTGTCTCTGGCAGGCATCTGTTCCAGCCCAGCAGTCGCCAACCTTGGAAACCCTGTGTGGCCCTTGGAGGATGACCCATTTTGGTCCCCTGCTCCCTGTGGAGTGGGCGGGCTGACAGGTGAAGCCGGAAGACTTCAGCTATATTCCTGTGATGCTCTTAGCAGGTTCAAGAACTTTGAGCCTGTCTTCCTGTCAGAAATGGGGTATACATCGTAACTCTTAATGTGCTGTCAGCTGCTCCCCTCTGCAGGCTTCCCTAGAGCCCTTTACATTCTTAGGGTACTGACTACCCTGTGTGAGCCTGTCCTCCCCTTCAAACTTCCTCAGAAGGCAGGACCCTGTCCTCTTAATGCACAGGGTCTGACATACCCACAAGGCTTAATTCTGGTTAGCCTTTCACTAGGTTCTGGAAGTGGGAGCTGCCCTTTGGGACCTGCTGCTTCTGGAAAGCTCTTGAGCAGTAAACAGCAGAAGCAGCCTTGGATTAGAAAAAGGGTGGGCTCCAAGTGCCCATCAGATGAGTGGATAAAAAAGCTGTGGTACATTTATACCATGAAATACTATGCAGCAGTAAAAAAAAAAAGGATTTACAGTATTACCCTTTGAAATAGCATAGAGGGACCTGGAGAGTATTATGCTAAGCAAAGTCAGTCAGTCAGAGAAAGACAAGTATCACATGATCTCACTCATATGTGGAATCTTCTAAATATATATATATATATATATATATATATATATATTTGATTTTTTACAGAGAGGAAGAGAGAGGGATAGAGAGTTAGGAACATCAGTGAGAGAGACATCAATTAGCTGCCACCTGCACGCCTCCCACTGGGGATGTACCCCCAACCAAGGTACATGCCCTTGACTGGAATCGAACCTGGGACCCTTCAGTTCCCAAAACGACGCTCTATCCACTGAGCCAAACCGATTTCGGCTGGAATCTAATGAACAAAATAAATGATGAACAGTATTTCTAGAGACGAGGAAGCATGCAACAGAGTGTGGAATCCTAGAGGCAAGATGGGGGTGAGTGGGTGGTTGACAAGAGATTAACCAAAGAATTCCTATGCATATATGTATTATAACCCATGGACACTGACAATAGTGTGAAGGCCTGGGGTGGGGGGCAGGTGTGGACCAGAAGGGATCAAGGGAGGGGGGCGCGCGCGCATCTGTAATACTTTCAACAATAAAGATTAAAAATTAAAAAGGGTGGGCTCTACTTGCTTCTGTAGATGTCATTTCAGTTTGATCATAACCCTCAGCTATAGCAGGAAGCTGACCAACACAGAAAAATACCAAAACTTATGATTACCTCGGTCTGAACAGTAAAGAACACTTATCTAACAATAGCTGCATTTATTGAACATGTGAATCTGCTTTGTGCTTCACACACAATAGCACATTTTAATCTTACAATAATCCTATAAATTGGTTAGTACAGGTACTTCTTAGATCTGATCAAATAATTGAATTGATATCCCCTCCCCTGGGAACTGACCTTTAGGCCACTTCACAATGGACATTCCACTTGCTTAGACCACATTCCATTTGCTAAAACCATTATCTCTCCCCTCCAGAGTTTCCCGGAATCCAGTCCTGTACAGAGAATTCTCGGCCCAGAAAAAGTCTGTCTGGAGTCCTTTAAAAACCTCTGACAGCCCATCTTTGGGTGCTGGTACCACTTTGGGGCTCAGCCCCATCTGCGGTTCTAGATGACCTAATAAATTCATAATTCTTCACCCCTTTTGGCCTCGTGTATTCCTCCTTCAATGACCCTAACAGTACTGTCATAAGGGGAAACAATCACTTAAGTAACTTGCCTGTTAACAAGGCCCAGGTTTTAATTCAAGTGAGTTTGATGTAGATACTTTCCTGCTATTAAATCTACATTTACCCTCTAAATAAGAACAATTTGCTTACTCTCACATGCTTTTGGCCGGTGGGGATGTGGGGGGCGGGGCATGTCATACAACCCTCTGAAATATATTTTCTCTCACTATAACCCTCCCCCTCCATAACTTTATGTTTTCTGCCATAATAATGTATTTTCTTCCTTACACTCTTCTAGTATTAGGCTGTTCAAATAATTTACTGTATTCCTTGTATTTGTTCTACTATATGATTTAAAACAGGATCTCTAAAATGGTACATAACTATCGGAATAAATAAATGAATGGCTATAGCATGACTGAATAAGTCAGCAATGAAAAATAACTTTGAAAAAAAGATTCAGGAGCAGTGAGTTGAAAAAAAGAGAGAACAATTTGAATCAAGTGGAAATTAGGCCTCTGTAGGTAGATAGCTCTCCTCCCACCACTCCCTTCAATTAGGGCAGTAGTTCTCAACCTTTTTAACGCCAAGACCCTTTAATACAGTTCCTCATGGTCTTAGACTCTATAGCAGTGGTTCTCAACCTGTGGGTCGCCTAAACCAGTGGTCGGCAAATTGCGGCTCTCATGCCACATGCGGCTCTTTGACCCCTTGAGTTTTTAGCAAAGGCCAGCTTAGGAGTACCCTAATTAAGTTAATAACAATGTATCTACCTATATAGTTTAAGTTTAAAAAATTTGGCTCTCATAGGAAATTTCAATCGTTGCACTGTTGATATTTGGCTCTGTTGACTAATGAGTTTGCCGATCACTGGCCTACACCATCGGAAAACACAGATATTTAATTACGATTCATAACAGTAGCAAAATTAGTTATGAAGTAGCAATGAAAATAATTTTATGGCCGAAACTGGTTTGGCTCAGTGGATAGAGCATTGGTCTGCGGACTGAAAGGTCCCAGGTTCGATTCCGGTCAAGAGCATGTACCTTGGTTGCTGTCACATCCCCAGTAGGGGGCGTGCAAGAGGCAGCTGATCGATGTTTCTCTCTCATCGATGTTTCTAACTCTCTATCCCCTTTCTCTCTGTAAAAAAATCAATTATATATATATATATAAAAGAAAATTTTACGGTTGGGGGTCACCCCAAAATGAGGAACTGTATTAAAGGGTCGCAGCATTAAAAAAGTTGAGAACCACTGAATGAGGGTAATATACACAGCTCCCACCAGAATCTGAAATAAGTGAAAAAGATAGGGATAAACCTGAACCAACTTGACTATGAGAAAAAAGGGAGAGATGAAGGTGGAAGACAGAACAAGGACAAATGTAAACTAAATCAGGATATTGCGCTAAGCCTGGACAGCAGATGGAGCAATTTGTCCAAGTCCCCAGAACCTGTACCACGGAATACACTGTCTTTGGGCCAGCCGGGACTCTCTGACCACCAACAGCCTGACTGGAGGCAAAATACTGTTGCCCCCTCTTTCCTGGCCAGGACGAAGCTGGTAGTGCCCACGAATGCCTGGGCCTACTGCACTTACCCTTACAAGAGGGCACAGCTTAAGGCTATTCTCTCCCAGATGAACCACAGCCTGGGCCTGCGGCTGTGCAAGGCCAATACCAAGGAGGTGGGCGTGCAGGTGAGCCTATGTGTGGACAGGTCTGTGCAGTGTGCACTGGGCCCTCTCATGCTGTGCAGCTGCTCTTTTGGCACCCCTACCAGCCTGGGACCTCTATTCACCAGTAATGGACCTCCGGGGCTGCAGAAGGATGGGAAGGATGGGAACGATGAGAAGGACAAGGAGAGCTTTCGGGTCCTACAGAGGAAAGCCAGCAGCAGCAAAAGTCGCCACAAAGGCCAGGGTTGCAAAAGGTCAAGCAGGAGGAACTCTGGCAGCAGGATAAATTGGGGGAGGAAGATGCCTCCAGTCCTGGGGAAAGGCAGAGCAAGCAGGCTCAGGGAGATGCCCAGGAAACTCTCAGGAAACTCAACTTCCAGGTGAACTTAGTCTTCCCCCTCCTCAGTCCTCTTTTCCATTTCTGAGGCAACAAGAACAAAATCTCCCCAGCTTCCTCGTTTTATTTGATAAAGGAGAGGAAGTTCTAAAAATCTGTATTTTACCTGGCCTCCATGTTTTGTAACTTTTTGAAGTAGGGTGTTAGCTTTAAGCATGTACTAACCAAAAGTCTGACGATTTCAAGTCAGTGAAATATGTGATCAGAATTTTGTTTTGGGGAGACTGTGCTGGTGGCTTTGTGGAAAATGAATTGAAAAAGTGTAAAAAACCCTAGCCAGTTTTTCTCAGTGGATAGAGCATGGTCCTAGGTTCTATGGACAGGGAGGTCCAGCCAGGCCTGGCATAGGTGGCACCTGAGTTGGGCATTATAATAGTTCTTAGGAGGTCAGTGACCCTGGGCTCATAGGTTATGGAGGGATGGGAGGAGGGGATCTTATGGACTTGGAGCCTATACACAGCCCAAAATCCCTGGCCATGTCACAAATGAAAGAAATGGAGGAAAGCAAACTACTACTGGACACAGAGTTTAAAACCACATGTATATGGTTACTCAAGAATCTTCTACAAACCACCGAGAAACTTAGTGAGACCTCTGAGAAACTTAGTGAGACCTTCAAAGATCTTAATGAGAATGCCAAAAAAAAAAGGAAAAGGACCAGTCAGAAATTAAGCATACACTGACTGAAATAAAGAATAATATACAGAAATCCAACAGCAGACTAGAGGACCCCAAGAATCAAATCAAAGATCTGAAATATGAGAAAGCAAAAAACACCCAACCAGAAAAACAAAAAGAAAAAAAGAGTCCAAAAATGTGAAGATAGTGTAAGAAGCCTCTGGGACAACTTCAAGCATATCAACATCAGAATTATGGGGGTGCCAGAAGAAGAGAGCGAGCAAGATACTGAAAACCTATTTGAAGAAATAATGACTGAAAACTTTCCCTACCTGGTGAAAGAAATGGACTTACGAGTCCAGGAAGCACAGAGAACCCCAAACCAAAGGAATCCAAAGAGGACCACACCAAAACAAAAGACAAGGAGAGAATCTTGAAAGCAGCAAGAAAAACAATTAGTTACCTACAAGGGAGTACCCAAAGGACTGTCAGATTTTTCAACAGAAACTATGCAGGCCAGAGGGAGTGGCAGGAAATATTCAAAGTGATGAATAGCAAGAACCTACAACTAAGAGTGCTCTACCCAGCAAAGCTATCATTCAGAATTGAAGGTCAGATAAAGAGCTTCACAGACAAGAAAAAGCTAAAGGAGTTTATCACCACCAAACCAGTATTATATGAAATGCTGAAGGGTATCCTTTAAGAACAGGAAGAAGAAGAAAAAGGTAATGATAAAAATTATGAACACCAAAATGATAACAAATACATATGTATCAACAAGTGAATCTAAAAATCAAGTGAATGAAAAATCTGATGAACAGAATAAACTGGTAAATATAATAGAATTAGGGGCATAGAAAGAGAATGGACTAACAATTCTCAGGGGAAAGGGTGTGAAGGGTGCAGGAAGAGATTGGACAAAAATCTTACACCTATGAATGAGGACAGTGGGGAAGGGGTAAGAGCATGGGGTGGGGGTGGGGAATCAGATGGAGGGAAGCTATGGGCGGGGAAGGGGAGGGGGCGGAGAGGAACATCTATAATAAACTGAATAATAAAGATTTATTTAAAAAAGGAAAATTATTTCTTTACACTTGTCATGATTTGTATTTTCTAGGTAGATAACTAAGATATTTATCACATTGTTTAATTTTTAGTTGTCAAGATTGCCTGCTTCTTACTTGGCTTCAAGAAATAAGAGGATAATTTCAGAGGAAAACATATGTGTATGTATATACACACACATATGCCAAGTTGTTTAGAGCTGAAATCTCAATTGTAAGGTGCCATGTCTGTAAGATCTCTGGGCCGGGGGGAGGGAAGGCAGGCCGCCTTGCTATTCTCTGATCCAGGTGCCTCTCCAGGTGCACTACTTTTTTTTTTCACCCCTCAATCCTTTGATATTTATTTATTTTTAATATATTTTTTAATTAAATCTTTATTATTCAGACTATTACATTTGTTTCTCTTTTGTCCCCTCCATAGCTCCCCTCCACCCAATTCTCACCCTTCCCTCTGCCCTTACCTCCCTCCCATTGACCTCATCCATAGGTGTATGATTTTTGTCTAGTCTCTCCCTGTGCTCCCCTCACCCCTTTCCCACTGAGAATTATCAGTCCACTCCCTTTCTGTGCTCCTGATTCTATTATATTCACCAGTTTATTCTGTTGATCAAAGTTTTAATTCACTTAATTTTTAGATTCACTTGTTGATAGATATGTATTTCTTGTTCATAATTTTTTGGCTTTTACATTTTTCTTCTTCCTCTTCTAAAAGAGTACCTTTCAGCATTTCATATAATACTGGTTTGGAGTTGATGAACTCCTTTAGCTTTTTCTTCTCTGTGAAGCTCTTTATCTGCCCTTCAATTCTGAATGATAGCTTTACTGGTTAGAGTATTCTTGGTTGTAGGTTTTTGCTATTCATCATGTTGAATATTTCTTGCCAGTCCCGTCTGGCCTGCATCATTTCTGTTGAGAAATCAGCTGACAGTCGTATGGGTGCTCCCTTGTAGGTAATGAACTGTTTTTCTCTTGCTGCTTTTAATATTCTCTCTTTGTCTTTTGCTCTTGGTATTTTAATTATGATGTGTCTTGGTGTGGTCCTCTTTTATATGGGGTTCTGTGTGCTTCCTGGACTTGTAAGTCTATTTCTTTTACCAGATGTGGGAAGTTTTCAGTCATTATTTCTTGAAATAGGTTTTCAGTATCTTGCTCTCTCTCTTCTTCTGGCACCCCCACAATTCTGATGTTGGTACGCTTCCAACTGTCCCAGAGGCTCCTTACATTATCTTCACATTTTTGGATTTTTTTCTCTTCTTGCTTTTCCAGTTGAGTGTTTTCTGCTTCTTTATATTTCAAATTGTTGACTTAATTCTTGCCTTTCTCTAGTCTGCTGTTAGGACTCTGTATAATAGTTTTTATTTCAGTCAGTGTATGTTTAATTTCTAGTTAGTCCTTTTTCATCTCTATTTGGACCTTTTCTATCTCTAGTTGGATCTTTTGCATCTCTAGTTGGTCCTTTTTCATCTCCTCTTGGCTCTCGCTAACTTTATCCAACTTTTCTAGGAGATTCTTGAAAAACCTTATAAGCGTGGTTTTGAACTCTATATCCAGTCGTTTGTTTTCCTCCATTTCTTTTGTTTGTGATCCCTTCCCTTGTCTCGGCATTTTCACTATGACTGGAGAACTTCTGTGTTGGATTCAGCCTTATGATACCAGACTTGCAAAACGGCAGAAGCCTCTCTGTTGAGCTTGGGATAGGTGGAGTCTCAGGGCTTAAGGGACTGCCTTGCCTTCCAGTCGGCCCCACCCGCCATGGACCCGAGTCTCAGGTGACTGGGTAATCGCTGAAGCGGTCCTTGTTGGCGTGCACAGTGCCTCTAGACTGCTGCCTTTCAGGCTCCCCTGCGCTCCAGGACCCCACGAGTCTAGGTCCCCAGGGTTTCACCCGAAACTGGGGCTTAGTGGAGTCAGACGTGGCACAGTTGGGAGCGTCTGTCTCCCGACCACTTGAGAAAGCCAGCGGCACAATCAGCACAGCCCAGTGCTGTGCACACCACCAGGTCTCTGATCTTTTGCCACTCCCCTAAATTTTCGTGCACCTCTCCCTTTTCACAGTCCAAACTCCCCCTGTATGAGTTTCGGCTGGATCTGGTGTTTAGTGTTGTAGAATAAAGGGTTCAATGCCTTTGAGAGTCTCCGTTTCCCTCCTGCCAGAGAAAACCAGCCAGGTACTCCGGCACCCGCTCTCTCTACGCGCATGTCTCTGTACCTCAGCTTTTTCAGGTGCACTACTTCTAACTTTCCTATCTCTTTTATCAACCACTATGATGTGCTTGCCTAGAGCGTCCCCTTGTGGTTATTTATGGAACTGCTTCTCAGGGCCACACTGGGTCAGAATAAATCTCTGTGCTCTGTAAACATAATGCAAGTCCAAGAAATATTTGTTGAATACCTGTGTGTTTTCTACATGTGGCAGCCCAGAGTAAATGCAGTATCTTCTCTGAGGTCATGCAAGAGAATAATTTAACGATTCTTTTCTTTTTCTTTTTGTTATTGATTTCAGAAAAAAAAATGGAGAGGGAGAGAGAATAGTTGAATGAAGGGCTGCCTCTTGCACACAGCCCTAAGGACTGAGCTTGGAACCTGGGCATGTGCCCTGACTAGGGAGTCAAACCGTGACTTTCTGGTTCATATGTCTGTGCCCATGCTGGCTGGGTTTTGTGTACATTTTTTTTAATACTGTCCTATCTTTTAAAAAAAATTTCTTGTGATGATTTAACCACAAAGTTCAGAAATGGCCAACTTCATCTTATTCTCTTAATCCCTTATTCATAGGCATAAAATAATCTTTGCATACTGTATTTGCATACCAGTTTGGTTTCTCCATTTCTTAAGTTAGCCTTTTCTACCCATATTTTAACACTTACTTTACTTTTAATTCCTACTTTCCTACATTTTTACCTTATTTGTTCCTTTGGCAAAACTGTTATTTCCTCAAGTGCCAGTGGGAGGCAGAGACAGCATAAGTGGGCAGTAGGGAGATTCCCCTACCAGATTTTAGTCAGAGAAAGGAGCCCTGATCACCAACCTTGAGAGCTGCCCTGACCTCCTCCTCAGTTCCCTGAGTCGACATGAACCCTAAGCAGGACAAACTTAACATTTGTTTGACTGATGTGTCCCAGCTTTACTGCCCACCAAGGGACCTTCCCCAACAGGGCAGCTTGACTCCCATAGCTGTGTTGACCATTCACCACTGCTGTTCAGGTTGTTTAAACTGCTGACTATGGGGAAAAGACTCCAGGCCCAAAAGCAATTGATCATTGATGGACTGTCTCCTGCATGCCCCACATTGAGTTTCGAGCCCTGGAAATGTGATAGGAAAATATCTCTCACATGAAATCTGCTTTGGGCTTCTTCTTCACATCTATATTTTCTTAGCAGCTCATGGATATCACCAGTTCATTAGTCCATGAGCCAAAGCATGGATGGCCAGTGGCTCACTGGCAACATGTGGAAGATCTTGGGTCCGCTGAAGTTTTCTTCCTTCTCCACAATTACCACTGCCCCCTTCTGGGTCTTCAGTTTCTGGCCCCTGAGAGTGGAGAGCCAGGTGCTGGCCTTTAGTAAACTATCTAAGCAAACAGGTGCTGAGTCAGCCTCATCAGAAACATCAGAGTTAGAGGCTCCACGAGACTGAAATGTATAGACCCTGTGATAGGACACTCGCTTCTCAGGGGCCTTCTGGGCTCAATTACTGGGTGTTTGAGAGTTAAAACTCTCACCAAGCAATCTCTATAAAAGTGAGGGGTCATTTGTACACCTAAAATGAAGCTATAAAGGTGCAGAGGATGAGGTGTGGCAATACTCAAAAGGCTACAGGAGTAACTTTCTCCAGTCTACTTCTTTCTTTAGAAAGGCTAGAAAATGTTAAGCAGTCCAAACATACAGGGACAAAATTTTAAAATATTTGTAGGAAGGTCTCAGGTGGTGGAGAAGTTTCCAGCAAAAAGTTTGAACAAAAGCTGGACTGAGATCCGGTTTCTGCCCATTCAAAAGGGAACATGAGATCTCTTCTATTTCTTCCCAAGTGAATCAGTGCCCATATTGGAATTGCCTCAGAAAACCACTCTAAAAGAGATTTATTTGTATAAGAATTTTGCTGGACTCCAGGAGAAGGTGGGAGACTGCTGGATGGGGTTCTCTTGACCAGGCAGCCCCCACTGCTGCTGAGTTCCCTACCTGAGCCACCAGCTCGAATGTGGAGACCATGCCAAATTGAAGGGGAAAGTAGATATTTACAGAAGCTTGAAAATCTACAGCTGCAGCACCCACAAAACAGCTGCAAACCCCAGAACACCAGTCCTGGGCAAACACTTGGATTCAGAGGAGCTCCACATGCCACCTGGAAAGGTCAGATTTCGCTTGGGATAAGGTGAGGTCTCTGGTCCTACAGAAAAGAAAGGCGTGCACTGGGAGCTAAAGTCCGGGGGAAATCTGCACCTAGAGAAATCCCTGGCTGTTGGGCCTGGCGTGACCCATGAATGTGGAAGGGGGATCTCAGAGATGTGAACAAAGGGGATCTCTAGAGAGCAACCTATTTTGATCTGATGCAGAAGAATAGCCTGGGAGTTATTCAAATGAGCTGGCTGCTTGGACAGGAGCGGGGAAAGGGGACTGTGCAGAATTATGCACTTTCCTCTTCAGACCCTGGCTTCTGATTGCTGACCCCAATACAAAGGATCACCCAATTGGGAACACCCTGGGAGACTGCAGGGGAAAGTTGTTTTTTTGGAGCCTGGGGATTAGAGTGGGGATTGACCATCAGAGAACCAGCTCTGGGGCAGCCCACTTCCACAAAACAGTATTGAGTGCCTCAGAGAAAACAGGATCTAAGCACAGGCTAGAGAGGACCTATACTCTCAGAGGTCAATCCTGAAACACTGCCACCCAGGGGCTGACTCACAAATTGACTCTTGTGTATCACAAAAGAATAAAGAAATTAAGACACACTGCCGGCTTAAAAACTACTGGAATACAAGGAACTGCAATATTGTCCTGTCATGCCAAACAGAACAATAGAGGAAGTGAATGACTTTCACTACTGCACATTCTATTTTTATATTTTTAATTTTTAATTTTTTCATCTTTTACTTAATAAATTATTTTTTCTTTTTTTCTCACTTGATTTTACCTTTTTAATTATTACATTTTTATTTTCAATCAGTATTATTACTACTATTATTTTACCTTTTTGAAAAAAAAAGTATTTTATTTTCTCTTTATTTTACTTTGGGATTAGAGTTGTACATTATAATTTCATCTTTCCTTTAGCATCATTTTACTCTAAATTAACTCCACTTTTATGCCTTCATTGTCTTCCTAACTTTTCCCATTTTGTTGTCCTGTTTCTCTTACCCTTTTCCTATTTTAGATTTTCCATATTCTTTCTTTTTGCCCCCTGTTAAAATTTCACCCCACTTATATATCTAATTTCCAATCCCCTGCTCCAAGCCCATACACACCTCTCTCTTCTCTTTCTCAACTATCCAAAAAATTGTTTTTATCTCTGTCCTTTTGTTCTTGTTTGCTTGAGTGTTGATTATATTGATTTTATATACTTTTTTGTGAGATTGTTTTGCTTATTCTTATTTTGCTTTGTTTTTTGTTTGCTTTGTTTTTTTTTTTTAATTTTGGTTTCCCTCACCTCCCTTGATAGTAGTTGTTGTTTGTAGTTTGAATTAATTTCCAGGTATTTATTTCTGGCATTTACTGGCATTAGTGCTGTTTTTTGTATTTTTCCCCCATATATATAATTTGTTCCTCTTCTCTTTCTTACTCTCTTTCTTTTCTCTCTTAATTTTTTTTTCTTTTTTCTCCCTTCCTCAAGTTCATTTTGGTACTCCTTTCTTTTCTTTTCTTTTCTTTTTCTTCTTCTTTTCTCTCTTCTTTCTCCTCTATTCCCTAATTTGTCTCTTTCTGGTGGTCACCTTTATTTGTGGTTACTAATATTGTGAATACATTTCTGCACAGTGCCTTATGTGTTGCACATGGTTATGTTGTTTTTGTCCCTTTAAATCAATGCAAGAGAAAAAGAACTACATAACCAGACACCCAGAGAAGAGAGGCCATGGGCAGACAAAGAAACAGCCCACATATGAAAGAAAAGCAGGCATCACTGGAAAACCAAGTAAATGAAATGGAGGCAAGCAACCTGCCAAAGAAAGAATTCAGAGAAATGGTTATAAGGTGGCTGAAAAGAATGGAAGACAAATTTGACAATATGAATAATAAACAAGAGGAAATGAAGAAAAATCAAGAAGAAATGAAGAATAACCAAGAAGGAATGAAAAAAAATGACATCACTCCTATAAAGAACTCAATAGAAAGCACCAAAATCAGACTAGAAGAAGCAAAAGACTGCATCAGTGAGCTAGAAGACAAGGTAGGAAAAAATACCCAAGTACAACAGCTTCTGGAAAAAAAAATTTAAAGCAAAGGAGAGTCTAAGGCAATTTTGGGACAATATGAAACAAAACAACATCTGCATAATAGGGGTTCCAGAAAGAGTGGAAACTGAGCAAAGAATAGAAAACCTGTTTGAAAAAATAATGACAGAAAACATCCCTGATATAGGGATGAAAAAACCTACACAAATCCAAAAAGCTCACAGAGTCCCTAGCAAAATGAATCCCAAAGGACTAACACCAAGGCACATTATAATTAAATTGGCAAATACCAACGACAAAGTAAGAATCTTAAAAGCAGCCAGAGAGACATAGACAGTTACCTGCAAATGAACCCCCATCAGACTAGTGACTGAGTTCTCCACAGAAACTCTTCAGGCCAGAAGGGAATGGAATGAAATACATAAAGTCAGGCAAAGGAAGGTGAAATCTAAGAATTCTGTACCCAGCAAGATTTTCAATCAAAATTGAAGGTGAATCAGGAGCTTCACAGACAAAAAAGAACTAGGAATTTATTACCACCAAACCAGCAATGCAAAAAATGCTAAAGGGTCTGCTGCAAAGGAAGAAGAAGAAGAGGAAGAAGAAGAAGAAGAAGAAGAAGAAGAAGAAGAAGAAGAAGAAGAAGAAGAAGAAGAAGAAGAAGAAGAAGAAGAAGGGGAAGAAGGAGAAGGAGAAGGAGAAGGAGAAGGAGAAGGAGAAGGAGAAGAAGAAGAAGAAGAAGAAGAAGAAGAAGAAGAAGAAGAAGAAGAAAGAAGAAGAAGAAGAGAGAGCAGGAGGAGAAAGAGGAGGAGAAGGAGGAGGAGGAGAAAGAAAGAAAGAAAGAAATAGGAAGTGAAGAAGTAACACAGGGGTAAAGAATAAAAATGGTGACAAATAAGTACCTATCAAATAATAACTTTAAATGTCAATGGATTAAATGCCCCAATCAAAAGACATAGGATAACAGATTGGATAAGAAAACATGACCCATGTTTATATCTGCTGTCTACAAGAAACCCACCTTAGAAAAAAATATATATACAGACTAAGGGTGAAGGGAAGGAAAACAGTTTTTCAGGCAAATGGAAATTTAAAGAAAAAGCTGGGGTAACAATACTTATATTTGACAAATTAGATCTGTAAGCGAAGGACATAACAAGACAAAAGGAAGGCCACTTCCTAATACTAAAGGGAGCAATCCAACAAGAAGAAATAATTCTGATAAACATACCCATCCAATAGAGAATCACCCAGATACATAAAAAAAAACCTCCTGGAGGATATCAAGGGAGAGATTGACAGCAATACAATCATAGTAGGAGACTTTAATACCCCACTATCACCAATGGACAAATCCTCTGAGCAAAAAATCAGCAGAGAAACATCAATCCTAAATGACTCACTAGACCAGATGGAATTCATTGACATCTTCAGAACATTTCATCCCAAAGCCACAGAATATACATTCTTCTCAAGTGCACACAGGTCATTTTCAAAGATAGACCATATGTTGGGTTACAGGCAAAGTTTCTTCAAATTCAAGAAGATAGAAATCATATCAGGCATCTTCTCAGATCACAGTGGCATAAAACTGGAAATCAACTACAATAAAAACAATCCAAAGAGATCAAACACATGGAGACTAAACAGCATGCTATTAAACAATCACTGGGTAACCAGAGAGATCAAGGAAGAAATAAAAAATATCATGGCAACAAATGACAATGAAAACACAACAATCCAAAATCTATGGGATACAGTGAAAGCAGTCTTGAGAGGGAAGTTCATAGCTCTACAAACCTACTGCAAAACAACAACAACAACAAACCACAAGAAACAATGGTAATAAATTACCTAACCCTATAACTCAAAGAGCTAGAAAGAGATCAACAAGAAAAGCCCAATGTAAGCAGAAGGAAGGACAGAGTAAAGATCAGAGCAGAGATAAACGAAATAGAGAGCAAAGAAACAACTCAAAAGATCAACAAAACCAAGAGCTGATTCTTTGAAAGGATAAACTAGATTGATGAACCTCTAGCTAGGCTCACCAAGAAGCAAAGAGAGAGGATTCAAATAAACAATCAGAAATGAAAGGAGGAAATGGACCTATTCCTAGAAATATATAACCTTCCAAAACTCAATCAGAAAGAACATAAACATCTCAATAGGCCAATAACTATGAAAGAAATTGAAGCAGTCATCAAAAAGCTTCCAGCAAACAAAAGCCCAGGGCCAGACGACTACACAGGGAAGTTTTATCAAACATTCAAGAAAGAATTAAAACCTATACTCCTCAGACTATTCCAAAAAATTAAAGAAGAAGGAACACTTTCAAGCACTTTCTATGAAGCCAGCATCACCCTAATACCAAAACCAGATAAAGACAACACAATGAAAGAGAACTACAGGCCAATATTCCTCATGAACATAGATGCCAAAATCCTCAACAAAATTCTAGCAAATTGAATTCAGCAGTACATCAGAAAGATCATACACCATGACCAAGTAGGATTTATACCAGGAATGCAAGGATGGTACAATATACACAAATCAATAAACTGTAAT
This sequence comes from Lasiurus cinereus, assembly GCA_011751065.1. Classification (NCBI taxonomy): domain Eukaryota; kingdom Metazoa; phylum Chordata; class Mammalia; order Chiroptera; family Vespertilionidae; genus Lasiurus; species Lasiurus cinereus. Next base: position 791,441 of record JAAGEH010000380.1, read on the forward strand.
GGGGCGACCCGCGACAGACGACCACCAGACAGTCAATTAGAAAATTTAGGAAGCCTTTATTACGAACTCGAGTC